>CM075725.1:142122848-142232848 GCA_037974335.1 Prionace glauca | reverse complement strand
ATTCACCCTTCGTGTTCCAGTATGTGTAAGTTAGATGGATTGCCCATTCTAAATCATCCCTTTCTCTCCTAAGGTGTGTGTAGGTTAATTAGATTGGCCATGTTAAATTGCCCCTTAGTGTCCCAAGATGTGCAAATTAGATGGATTGACCATGCTGAATTGTCCTGTTCTCTCCTAAGACGTGCAGGTTAGGGTGAATTGGCTACGCTAAATTGCCCTTTAGTGTCCCAAGATGTGTAGGTTAGGTGGATTAGCTGTGCTAAATGTGTGGGGTTACAGGGATCGGGCAGAGGGGTGAATCTGATTGAGATACTCTGTCAGACAATCGGTACAGGTTCGATGGCCTGTTCTTCACTGCAGAGGTTTTATGATAATGAACCTTACTCTTTTGCAGCTTTTAAACAATGTCAAGGCTTCTACAAATCTTTCAGCTAACCCATTGATTGGTGGAGGAACAGATTTTATATACCATTTACTTGGAGATAATGCTCAAACCTCTCTTACACTCCTGTCTTGTGCCTTGCTTGGGGAGTCAGGAGGTGAGTTACTCGCTGCAGGATTCCCAGCCTCTGACCTTCTTTTACACACACAGTGTTCATGTGGAGAGTTCCAGTTGACTTTCTGGTCAATAGTGACCTCAAGAATGTTGATTGTGGGAGATTCAGTGATGGTTACATCATCGAACGTCAAGGGGCTGTTGTTAGAGTGTCTCTTGTTGGTGATGATCATTGCCTGGCATTTGTCTGTAGTGAAGGCTAATTGCCACTTGTCAGCCTAAGTCTAGATATTGTCCAGATCTTGTTGCATTTGAACGCAGACTGCTTCAGTATCTGAGGAGTCACGAATGAACATTGTGCAATCATCAGCCAATATTCCCAAGGAGGGAAGATCATTGATGAACAGAAGAACATAAGAACATAAGAAATAGGAGCAGGAGTAGGCCATCTGGCCCTTCGACCCTGCCCCGCCATTCAATAAGATCATGGCTGATCTGTCGTGACTCAGTTCCACATTCCCACCCTCTCCCCATAACCCTTAATTCCCTCGCTTATCAAAAACCCATCAACCCGCGTCTTAAAAATATTTAGCGAGGCAGCCTCCACCACTTCAACGGGCAGAGAATTCCAGAGATTCACCACCCTTTGAGTGAAGAAGTTCCTCCTCAACTCCGTTCTAAACCGCCCCCCCCCCCCTTTATCTTGAAGCTGTGCCCCCTAGTCCTACTATCCTTCCTGAGTGGGAAGAGCCTCTCCACCTCTATCCTATCCATCCCATTCATCATCTTATACGTCTCAATGAGATCTCTCCTCATTCTTCGAAACTCTAACGATTACAAGCCTAGTTATTCAGCTTCTCCTCATAGCTCAACCCCCTCAACTCCGGCATCAGCCTAGTAAACCGCCTCTGCACCCCCTCCAAGGCCAAAATATCCTTGCGTAAGTACGGCGCCCAAAACTGCACACAATACTCCAGCTGCGGCCTCACCAATGCCCTATACAGCTGCAGCAAGACCTTCCTACTTTTATATTCAATCCCCCTCGCTATGAAGGCCAGCATCCCATTCGCCTTCCTGACCACCTGCTGCACCTGCAAGCTGGGTTTTTGCGACTCATGCACAAGGACCCCGAGGTCCCTCTGCACCGTCGCCTGCTACAGTTTTTCACCACGTAAGTAATAGTCCTTCCTACCATTCCTCCTACCAAAGTGGACCACCTCGCACTTGCAAACATTAAATTCCATTTGCCAGTTCCTGGCCCATTCGCCCAGCCTATCTAGATCCTTCTGCAGACTCTCCACACCCTCCGCGCAATTTGCCGTTCCACCAATCTTGGTGTCATCAGCAAATTTCGACACCCTACACTCGGTTCCCTCCTCCAGATCATCTATATAAATGGTAAATAGCTGAGGCCCCAGCACCGACCCCTGGGTCACTCCACTAGTCACCAACCGCCAATCTGAATAGCACCCATTGACCCCCACTCTCTGCCTCCTATTTGACAACCAGTCCTCTATCCACGCTAACACCCTACCCCCAACTCCATGTCCCCTGACCTTCTGCAATAACCTCTTGTGAGGTACCTTGTCAAACGCCTTCTGAAAATCAAGAAAGACCACATCCACCGGTTCTCCTCTATCCTCCGCCCTAGACACATCCTCATAGAACTCCAGTAAATTTGTCAGACACGACTTCCCTTTAATGAAACCATGCTGCGTCTGCTCTATCAAGCAATTCCCCTCAAGATGCCTTGCTATTTCCTGCTTGATGACGGATTCTAACATTTTACCTACCACAGACGTTAAACTAACCGGCCTATAATTCCCCGCATTTGCCTGGCACCCTTCATAAACAACGAATGAACAACAAATTAAACAAGAATGAAGATGGTTGGGCCTAGGAATTTGCCATTTCCACCTCCCTCCCTATCCCAAGAAAGAGGCTAACAACAGTTCAGAGAATGCCACGGTGAAAAGTAGTGCTGTACGTCTGATGAGGATAGAGAGCGTAGTGATCTGCCTCACAGCCCCCACTTCCTATCTGTAGCACCCCACACCAAAGCTTAGCCGATAATATATTTCCTCACAATACAGTCACTCAGTTCCACACTGCCTCATCAGGACAAGCTGGGATCAGAGATAAGAGAAAAGGAGAGAAAGATGCAGGAGGAGGCAGGAGAGAGAGAGATGGAAAGATCAACAGAAAGAGAAAAAAACTGATAGAGAAGACCTATAGACAGCAAAGGGAAACAGAGAAAGAGGTAGAGGCAGATATCGCAAAAGAGAGAGTGAGAGACGGAAAGAGAGGAAGAGACGGACAGACATTGAGAGAGATAGACAGAGAGGCAAACAAAGGGAGAGAGAGAAAAACAGAGAGAAAGAGAGAGACAAAGACACAGTGAGAGATAACAGAGTGATACATAGGCACAGAGAAAGGGGGGCAATGATAGAGAAAGAGAGTGACATTAGCAGAATGGATAAGGGAGGGAGAGAAAGAAGGAGAGAGGGAAAGAGAACGATGGGACAAGAGAGGTAAATAGAGAGAGACGGAGTGTGAAGGACAGACGTAAACAAAGGAGACAATTATAAACTGAAAAGCAGGCAGATTTATTAATAGACTCCCTCAGTACTGACCCTCTGACAGTGTGGCACTCCCTCAGCACTGACCCTCTGACAGTGCGGCACTCCCTCAGTACTGACCCTCTGACAGTGCGGCATTCCCTCAGTACTGACCCCCTGACAGTGTGGCACTCCCTCAGTACTGACCCTCTGACAGTGCGGCATTCCCTCAGTACTGACCCTCTGACAGAGCGGCACTCCCTCAGTACTGACCCTCTGACAGTGCGGCACTCCCTCAGTACTGACCCTCTGACAGTGCGGCACTCCCTCAGTACTGACCCCCTGACAGTGTGGCACTCCCTCAGTACTGACCCTCTGACAGTGCGGCACTCCCTCAGCACTGACCCTCTGACAGTGCGGCACTCCCTCACTACTGACCCTCTGAGAGTGCAGCACTCCCTCAGTACTGACCCTCTGACAGTGCGGCACTCCCTCAGTACTGACCCTCTGACAGTGGAGCACTCCCTCAGTACTGACCCTCTGACAGTGCGGCACTCCCTCAGTACTGACCCTCTGACAGTGCGGCACTCCCTCAGTACAGATCCTCTGACAGTGCGGCACTCCCTCAGTACTGATCCCCTGACAGTGCGGCACTCCCTCAGTACTGACCCTCTGACAGTGCGGCACTCCCTCAGTACTGACCCTCTGACAGTGCGGCACTCCCTCAGTACTGATCCACCAACAGTGCGGCACTCCCTCAGTACTCACCATCTAACAGTGCGGCACTCCCTCAGTACTGTCCCTCTTACAGTGCGGCACTCCCTCAGTACTGACCCTCTGACAATGCGGCACTCCCTCAGTACTGACCCTCTGACAGTGCGGCACTCCCTCAGTACTGACTCTCTGACAGTGCGGCACTCCCTCAGCACTGACCCTCTGACAGTGCGGCACTCCCTCAGTACTGACTCTCTGACAGTGCGGCACTCCCTCAGTACTCACCATCTAACAGTGCGGCACTCCCTCAGCACTGACCCTCTGACAGTGCGGCACTCCCTCAGTACTGACCCTCTTACAGTGCGGCACTCCCTCAGTACTGATCCCCTGACAGTGCGGCACTCCCTCAGTACTGACTCTCTGACAGTGCGGCACTCCCTCAGTACTGATCCACCAACAGTGCGGCACTCCCTCAGTACTCACCATCTAACAGTGCGGCACTCCCTCAGCACTAACCGTATGACAGTGCGGCACTCCCTCAGTACTGTCCCTCTTACAGTGCGGCACTCCCTCAGTACTGACCCTCTGACAGTGCGGCACTCCCTCAGTACTGATCCACCAACAGTGCGGCACTCCCTCAGTACTCACCATCTAACAGTGCGGCACTCCCTCAGCACTAACCGTATGACAGTGCGGCACTCCCTCAGTACTGTCCCTCTTACAGTGCGGCACTCCCTCAGTACTGTCCCTCTTACAGTGCAGCACTCCCTCAGTACTGATCCTCTGACAGTGCGGCACTCCCTCAGTACTGATCCCCTGACAGTGCGGCACTCCCTCAGCACTGACCCTCTGACAGTGCGGCACTCCCTCAGTACTGACCCTCTGACAGTGCGGCACTCCCTCAGTACTGATCCACCAACAGTGCGGCACTCCCTCAGTACTCACCATCTAACAGTGCGGCACTCCCTCAGCACTAACCGTATGACAGTGCGGCACTCCCTCAGTACTGTCCCTCTTACAGTGCGGCACTCCCTCAGTACTGATCCTCTGACAGTGCGGCACTCCCTCAGTACTGATCCCCTGACAGTGCGGCACTCCCTCAGCACTGACCCTCTAACAGTGCGGCACACCCTCAGTACTGATCCTCTGACAGTGCGGCACTCCCTCAGTACTGACCCTCTGACAGTGTGGCACTCCCTCAGTACTGACCCTCTGACAGTGTGGCACTCCCTCAGCACTGACCCTCTGACAGTGCGGCACTCCCTCAGTACTGACCCTCTGACAGTGTGGCACTCCCTCAGCACTGACCCTCTGACAGTGCGGCACTCCCTCAGTACTGATCCTCTGACAGTGCGGCACTCCCTCAGCACTGACCCTCTGACAGTGCGGCACTCCCTCAGTACTGACCCTCTGACAGTGCGGCACTCCCTCAGTACTGATCCTCTGACAGTGCGGCACTCCCTCAGCACTGACAGTGCGGCACTCCCTCAGTACTGACCCTCTGACAGTGTGGCACTCCCTCAGTACTGATCCTCTGACAGTGCGGCACTCCCTCAGCACTGACCCTCTGACAGTGCGGCACTCCCTCAGCACTGACCCTCTGACAGTGCGGCACACCCTCAGTACTGACCCTCTGACAGTGCAGCACTCCCTCAGCACTGACCCTCTGACAGTGCAGCACTCCCTCAGCACTGACCCTCTGACAGTGCGGCACTCCCTCAGTACTGACCCTCTGACAGTGCAGTACTCCCTCAGCACTGACCCTCTGACAGTGCAGCACACCCTCAGTACTGACCCTCTGACAGTGCGGCACTCCCTCAGTACTGATCCTCTGACAGTGCAGCACTCCCTCAGTACTGATCCTCTGACAGTGCGGCACTCCCTCAGTACTGACCCTCTGACAGTGCGGCACTCCCTCAGTACTGATCCTCTGACAGTGCGGCACTCCCTCAGCACTGACCCTCTGACAGTGCGGCACTCCCTCAGTACTGACCCTCTGACAGTGCGGCACTCCCTCAGTACTGATCCTCTGACAGAGCGGCACTCCCTCAGTACTGATCCTCTGACAGTGCGGCACTCCCTCATTCAATTTTGATGGTATTAAAATTAAGACGGAATTTTCAAAAGTTGTTGGCAGGCAATGGGATGTGGTAAGTGGGAGGCTTTTAAAGGTGTATTAACCAGGATTCAGGGTAAGCACATTCTTTTTAGAGTGAAGGGCAAGGCTGGTAGAAGTAGGGAACCGTAGATGACTCGGGATATTGAGGCCCTGGTCAAAAAGAAGGAGACATGTGATATGCATAGGCAGCTGGGATGTAGTGGATCTCTTGAAAGTAAAGAAGTTGTCAGAGTAGAGTTAAGAGAGAAAACAGGAGGGCAAAAAGGGGACATGAGATTGCTTTGGCAGATAAGGCACAGGAGAATCCAAAGAGCTTCTACAATTACATAAAAGTCGAAAGTGTAACTAGGGAGAGAGTGGGGCCTCTTAAGGACTAACAAGGTCATCTTTGTGCAGATCCACAAGAGAATGGTGAGATCCTAAATGATATTTCTCATCGGTATTTACTGTTGAGAAAAGCATGGATACTGGGGACCTTGGGGAAATAAAGAGTGATGTCCTGAGGAGTGTACCTATTATAGAGAATGAGGTGCTGGAAGTTTTAAAGTGCAGGAAAAAGCCTGGAACTACAGGCCAGTGGGCCTGACATCTGTCGTGTGTAAGTTGTTAAGCTGCATCTATCGTGTTTAATGTAATGCGAGGGAAATCCCAGAGTTAATTTTGTACATAAAGGTGAAATGTGGGCAGCAGTTTCTTTCAGGAGCTTCCACTGACTAATTGGCTGATCTAATGGAACAATGAAGTTAACTCAGTTGTTGTGCTACAGATTGTGTTAACCAGTGACATCCTGTGCTGCCCAGGGTGTTTCTGGAGGTCAGCTTCCTGTTACTCAACATGGTGTTAACCACAGCCTGGGTACTGACAGCACTCTTGACGCTCATACTGTCATACACACAGTGTCTCTCTTACACACACACACATTCTCATACACACAGTGTCTCTCTTACACACACACACACACACACACATTCTCATACACACAGTGTCTCTCTTACACACACACACACACACACACACATTCTCATACACACAGTGTCTCTCTTACACACACACACACACACACACACACACATTCTCATACACACAGTGTCTCTCTTACACACACATTCTCATACACACAGTGTTTCTCTTACACACACACACACACACACATTCTCATACACACAGTGTCTCTCTTACACACACACACACACACACACATTCTCATACACACAGTGTCTCTCTCTCTCACACACACACACTCTCTAATGCACACAAAGGTCCTGATTTTACCATTTCCATTCTAAGTGCTGATTCTGGGTGTAGTATGGATCCGACTCAGAAATCCACTTTCAGGTGCTCCGATACGCTGTCAGCCATCTCCGGTCCGATTTGCGCTGTGGGCAGGGCTTAATGCTGCCGGAACGATCGGAGCTCTGAACTGCACATGCGCAGTTAGAAAAAAATTGGAAAAGGTGCGCCGATGTCTGATCGCAGAAAACAACCCGGGAAGAAAAAGCGGGAGCGAGGGTGTATCTCGGGATTGGGGGAAGATGTATCTCGGGAGGCGGGAAGGGGGGTGGCAGATGGATCTCTGGTGGGGGGGGGGAGGGGGAGCGCAGATGGATCTCTGGTGGGGGGTAGGATAAGGGACGCAC
Organism: Prionace glauca; assembly: GCA_037974335.1. NCBI lineage: Eukaryota > Metazoa > Chordata > Chondrichthyes > Carcharhiniformes > Carcharhinidae > Prionace > Prionace glauca. The sequence goes on along the minus strand of CM075725.1, from coordinate 142,225,324 downwards.
TTCACATCACTGCCTCCCCACCCCCCTTATCTAACCCCCCTGCTACCCAGACTAATCACCATTCCTGCCCCCTCCCCCGCCACCCATTGCCTTGCAGAGGACACCCCCCCGCACCATCCCCCCCACCCAACCCCCCGCCCAACCAGACAGTGATCCGACCTCACTCCTCTCTTCCCCCACCCCACCAGAGAATGATCTCACCCACCCCCACCCCCACCCCCACCCCCACCACTGACCTGAGTCAGAGAGCCATTGGAAAGACTGAACGCGCTCTTCAGAGGCTGGAGCACCCGACTCAGACTTTTATTTAGCAGGTCCGTAACGGTACGGTGCCGGATTGGCGAACACAGCAGTAAAAGGGGGAAATGCTGATAGAATTGGGCAGGCAGTTCATTAATTCAGTTTAAATGCACTCAAGTGCATTTAAATCATCGTTGTACCCGATTTGGGCGCAGAATGGATCTGCACCATTCGCGGGTCTCGGTAAAGTCGCGATCTGCTCGGATGCGGATCGCAATAAAGCTCTCACACCCGATTTTACCATGATTTCACACCCAAAAACAGGCACAAACTGTTGGTAAAATCGGATCCAATGTCTCTCCCTCACACACACAGACACTCATAATCTCAAACACACAAACAGTGTTTATCTCTCTCATGCACACACTCACACACACCTATACTCTCATACACACAAACCGCGTGCCTCTCTCTCTCACACACACATTCAGACACACTCATGTGTCCATACATACAGTGACTCTTTCTCTCACACACACTCACACACAGTCTCTCTCTCACACACACTCACACAGTCTCTCACACACACAGTCTCTCTCTCACACACAGTCATACACAGTCTCTCTCTCACACACAGTCTCTCACACACAGTCTCTCTCACACACAGTCTCTCTCTCACACACACAGTCTCTCTCTCACACACACTCACACAGTCTCTCTCACACACAGTCTCTCTCTCACACACACAGTCTCTCTCTCACACACACTCACACAGTCTCTCACACACACAGTCTCTCTCTCACACACAGTCTCTCTCACACACAGTCTCTCTCTCACACACAATCACACACAGTCTCTCACACACAGTCTCTCCCTCACACACAGTCACACACCGTCTCTCTCTCACACACAGTCACATACCGTCTGACACACAGTCTCTCTCTCTCTCACATACAGTCTCTCTCACACACACACTCACACAGTCTCTCGCACACACACACAGTCTCTCACACACACTCACACACAGTCTCTCGCTCACACGCACACTCTTGAAACACTTGCATTTAAAAACACACACACGTACACACGTACATAAACCCACACACATTCATACATAAACACACACTCGTACTCCCATACACACACACACGCTTGTACTCATGTACACGAACATAAATTCACACAAATTTACACATAAACTCACACACATTCACACACAGACTCAAACGTACATATAAACTCACACAAATTCACACCTAAACTAACTGCAGAGTGTGGTAACAGAAAGTCTGGCCCGATCTGGGCTTCTAACAATATATCAGTGCACTTCAATCAGGTGCAATGATCTGCTAAGTATCAGTAGGGTGCAATGACCTTTTATAGGAGATTGATGAATCAGGCCCAGACAGGTTTGTGTAATGTACAATTGGCTTGCCTGAAATATGCCTGTGTTTGATTTTTTAATATGCCAGTTCTTTAATTTAGGATATCCAATTTTATCAGCCTTAAAACTAGGCCCTGTTTATGTTACAAAATATAGCCATTTAAACATTCAGTGATACAAACCCTGGTTAGACCCCACTTGGAGTTACTGTGGGCAGATCTGAACACAACAGCTTTACAAGGATATATGTGTTTGCAGCATTCTACTATATCCCTTACACACCTATGACTGTGCAGTCAAATTCTTCTCCAACTCGACTTACAAGTTTGCTGACGATACCACCGTAGTGGGTCGGATCTCAAACAGCAATGAGACAGAGTACAGGAATAAGATAGAGAAGCTGGTGAACTGGTGCGACGACAGTAATCTCTCCCTCAATGTCAACAAAATGAAGGAGATAGTCATCGACTACAGGAAGCATAAAGGAGAACATGCCCCTGTCTACGTCAACAGGGATGAAGTAGAATTGAGAGCTTCAGGTTTTTAGGTGTCTACATCACCAACAGTCTGTCCTGGTCCCCCCACTACAGTTAAGAAAGCCCATCAATGTCTCTAATTTCTCAGAAGACTAAGGAAATTTGGCACGTCAACTGTGACTCTCACCAATGTTCACAAATGCACCATAGAAAGCATTCTTTCTGGTTGTATTACAGCTTGGTTTGCCCAAGACTCTACAAAAGATTGTGAATATAGCCCAAATCATCACGCAAACCAGCCTCCCAATCATTGACTCTGTCTACACTTCTTACTGCCTCAACAAGGCAGCCAGCATAATTACGCCACGCACCCCGGACATTCTCTCTCCCACCTTCTTCCATCGGGAAAAAAGGTAGAAAAGTCTGACGTCACATACCAACCGACTCAAGGACAGCTTCTTCCCTGCTGCTGTCAGATTTTTGAATGGACCTACCTCACATTAAGTTGATCTTTCTCTACACCCCAGCTAAGATTGGAACACTACATTCCGCAGTCTCTCATTTCCTTCTCCATGAATGTTATGCTTTGTCTGTATAGCGCGTAAGAAACAATACTTTTCACTGTGTACAAATACATGTGACAATACTAAATGACCTTGGAGGGAGTGCAGTGAAGGTTACAGGAATGGAACCTGGACTTTAGAGGTTAAGTCATGAGGAGAGATTATACAAATTATGCCTGTTTTCTGTAGAATTTAGTGGTTAGGAGGCTATCTGATCAAAGTCTTCAAGTTATTAACAGGAAAAGCCAGGCGAGATAAAGATAAACTATTTCCATTGGTTGGAAATTGTAAAATTAGGGGGCATAGTCTAAGTATTAGGGCCAGACCATTCAGGAGAGATGCAAGGAAGCACAGAGAGTAGTAGATACTTGAAACTCTCTGCCACAAATGGCAGATGATGCTAGATCAGTTGCTATCTTTAAATCTGAGGAATGTAAGATTTGTGAAGCAAAGTTATTAAGAGATATGGGCCAAAGGCAAATGTACGGAGTTAGGCTCCAGATCAGCCGAGATCTCATGAAATAGTGGAACAGGCTTGATGGGCTGAATGGCCTACTCTTGTTCCTTTGTTCTTATCCATTAAAGTCACAATTGAATTTACATTGGAACATATGCAACTTAGCACGGTCAATCGACCTAATCTTTGAACACTATGGGGAATTTTGGAATAGTCAAATTGACTCAAAGGGACAACACAGTTGCTATCACTGCAGTCTCACAGCGCCAGGGATATGGATTTAATTCTAATGTCTGGCCACTGTCAGGATGGAGTTTGCATGTTCTCTGCGTGGTTTCCCAGGGTGCTCCGGTTTCCTCCCACATTTCAGAGACATGCGGGTGTTAGCGCGAGTGGGCGAAATGACCACTACGGACTCAGGGTGAAGTTCAATAACGGCACAGCTTTATTTTCTTTATATACAGTCAGGACATACAATCGGACTGTCCCAAAAGCGCTCTAAAGACTCCCCCACAACGGCTACAGTTATACCTGAACTTCGCGTTTCAAATGCTAATCCTTTATTTACAGTATTTGACTTCAGCCATCCTGTCTCGATGTTTTTGAGTGTTGGAGCAATTGTTTTAAGTGTGTGTTATATCGCTTTTGTCTGGTTGGTTATCAATGGTCTAGAATCTCTGGGGTTTGAACCACAGGTGTGTCATTGATCTCAAAATAGGTGTGAGGGGCCAGGGATGTTTCCCTGACTATGCTAATTTTAGGTGTCTCCATGGGTTGTTTGACTGTTTAGAAGTGCTGATTTTGATGGGGTGGGGATGTGTTCTTTAATTTAGTTCCTGTAGGTGCCATCCTGTCCAACTTCCCTTATGTGCTAGCCCTCATTTGCATTCTAAAAGCATGCTCTTGCCTACTGATCGGTGATGCATCTTGAGGAGAATTGTTTGATAGAGCAGACGCAGCACAGTTTCGTTAAGGGGAAGTCATGTCTGACAAATTTATTGGAATTCTATGAGGATGTGTCTAGTGAGGTGGATAGAGGGGAACCGGTGGATGGAGTGTTTCTTGATTTTCAGAAGGCGTTTGACAAGGTACCACACAAGAGGTTATTACAGAAGGTTAGGGGGCATGGAGTTGGGGGTAGGGTGTTAGTGTGGATAGGGGATTGGCTGTCAAATAGGAGGCAGAGAGTGGGTGTCAATGGGTGCTATACGGATTGGCGGTTGGTGACTAGTGGAGTGCCCCAGGGGTCGGTGCTGGGGCCTCAGCTTTTTGCCATTTATATAGATGATCTGGAGGAGGGAACCGAGTGTATGGTGTCAAAATTTGCTGATGACACCAAGATTGGTGGAACGGCAAATTGTGCGGAGGGTGGGGAGAGTCTGCAGAAGGATCTAGATAGGCTGGGCGAATGGGCCAGGAAATGGTAAATGGAATTTAACGTTAGCAAGTGTGAGGTTGTCCACTTTGGTAGGAATAATGGTAGGAAGGACTACTACTTACATGGTGTAAAGCTGCAGCAGGCGACGGTGCAGAGGGACCTCGAGGTCCTTGTGCATGAGTCGCAAAAACCCAGCCTGCAGGTGCAGCAGGTGGTCAGGAAGGCGAATGGGATGCTGGCCTTCATAGCGAGGGGGATTGAATATAAAAGTAGGGACGTCTTGCTGCAGCTGTATAGGGCATTGGTGAGGCTGCAGCTGGAGTACTGTGTGCAGTTTTGGGCGCCGCACTTACGCAAGGATATTTTGGCCTTGGAGGGAGTGCAGAGGAGGTTTACTGGGCTGATACCGGAGTTGAGGGGGTTGAGCTATGAGGAGAGGCTGAATAAACTAGTCTTGTACTCGTTAGAGTTTAGAAGAATGAGGGGAGATCTCATTGAGACGTACAAGATGATGAATGGGATGGATAGGATAGAGGTGGAGAGACTCTTCCCGCTCAGAAAGGACAGTAGGACTAGGGGGCACAGCCTCAAGATAGGGGGGGGGCAGTTTAGAATGGAGTTGAGGAGGAATTTCTTCACTCAAAGGGTGGTGAATCTCTGGAATTCTCTGCCCGTTGAAATGGTGGAGGCTACCTCGCTAAATATATTTAAGACGCGGGTTGATGGGTTTTTGACAGACAAGGGAATTAAGGGTTATGGGGAGAAGGCGGGAAAGTGGAACTGAGCCACTTCAGATCAGCCATGATCTTATTGAATGGCGGGGCAGGCTCGAGGGGCTGGATGGCCTACTCCTGCTCCTATTTCTTATGTTCTTATGTCTGTTACTTTGTGATTTTTTTTAGTGGAGGGCTCTGAGGGTAGCTTTAGTTTGCGTCCATTTTGTGTGCCCAATTTCATAAAATTTGTTGTCCGATAACACGGGTTAGGTGGATTGGCTAAATTGTCCCTTAGCGTCAGGTGGATTAGCAGGACATGTATGTGGGGTTAGGGCCTGGGTGGGATTATTGTCGGTGCAGACTTGATGGGCCAAATGGCCTCCTACTGTACTGTAAGGATTCTATGATTCCAGTCCACCTAATATGCATATTTTTGAACACCAACGGAAAATTTAGCATGGCTAATCCACCGAAACTACACACCTTTGATTTGCTTTATTATTGAAATAGAATGAAAAATATTGTTTCTTGCGCACTTAACAGACAAAGCATTCTTACATAGAGTGCATAGGAGAGAAGGAAAGGCGAGGGTGCAAATATAGCGTTGCAGTTATGGATAGGATGTTGAGAAGGATCAGCTTAATATATAATAGGTCCATTCAAAAGTCTGATGGCAGCAGGGAAGAAGCTGTTCTTGAGTCAGTTGATACGTGATCTCAGACCTTTGTTCTTTTTCCCAGTGGAAGAAGGTGGAAGAGAGAATGTCTGGGGAGCGTGGGGGCCTTGGTTATGCTGGCTGCCTTTCGAGGCAGTGGGAAATGTACAGAGTAAATGGATGGGAGGCTGGTTTGTGTGATGGATTGGGCTACATTCACAACTCGGTGTAGTTTCTTGCCATTTTGTTCAGAGCAGAAGCCACATCAAACAGAAAGAATGCTTTCTATGGTGCAGCTGAAAAAAATGGTGAGAGTTCTAGTGGACATGCCAAATTTGCTCAGCCTCCTGAGAAAGTAGAGGCATTGGTGGCCTTTCTTCACCATCATGTGGGCATGGGGGGACCAGGACATCTAAAAACTTGGAAGTTCTCAACCAGTCCCACTTCATCACTGTGGATAGGGACAGGTCCTCCAATATACTTCATGAAGTCAACGACAATCTCTTTTGTTTTACTGACATTGAGGGAGAATTTATAACATCACACCATTTCACCAGATTCTCAATCTTTTTCCATCTCATCATAGTTTCAGGTCTGACCCACTACGATGGTGTCATCAGCAAACTTGAAAATTGTGTTGCAGGGGAATTTTCTCACAAGGTGTTAATGTAAGCCTTGCTAGTGACTAATAAATAATTTTTAGCTTTAACAGTCATAGGTTTATAAGGAGTACAGTAAGGGGCTGAGGACACAGCCTTGTGCGGTACAGTGTTGTTGCCTATCCTTACTGACTGTGATCTGTGGATTAGGAAGTCTAGGATCCACTCACAGAGAGAGTTGCCAAGCCTTAGGCCACGGAGATTGGAGATGGGTTTTGTTGCGATAATGGACACTAAGGGGGAATTTAAAATCACTGGTACCAATGCACCTCTCCCCGATGAGCGCAACACATTCTACGCCTGTTTTGAGCAAGAGGTCAGCGAGAGCACTCCCTCCATTCCGAAAGCCCCGGACGAACCTGATTCCGAGATCACCATCGCAGAGCAGCCTTCTCAAAACTCAATCCATGTAAAGCAACCTGGCCCAGGTGGGATGCCCAAGCGAGCATTGAGATCCTTCATGAACCAGTTGGTGCGGATATTCACAAACATCTTCAGCCTCTCTTTACATTAATCTGAGGTCCTGACCTGCTTCAAGAAGATGATCATCATCCCAGTACCAAGGAAATGCCAGGCAGTGTGCCTTAATGACTATCGTCTGACACCCATCATAATGAAGTGCTTCAAAAGGTGAATCATGGCACGAATCAATTCCGGCCTCCCTCCTGGATCCACTACAGTTCACCTATCGTCGCAACGAGTCCACAGCAGACGTCATCTCCCTGACCCAACACTCAACCCTGGAGCATCCGGATAACAAAGACACCTATGTCAGACCCCTATTTATTGACTACAGCTCAGACTTCAGCACCATTATTCCTACAAATCCCATCTGCAAACTCCCTGGCTGGGCCTCGGCACCTCCCTCTGCGACTGGATCCTGAACTTCCCAACGCACAGATTGCAATCAGTAAGGATACACCTCATCCACGATCACCCTCAGCACCGGTGCCCCACAAAGTTGTGTCCTCAGGCCCCCTACTCCACTCCTTATACACCTATGACCGTGTGGCCAAATTCCCCTCCAGATCGATTTTCAAGCTTGCTGACGACACCACCGTTGTGGGTCAGATCTCAGACAATGATGAAACAGAAGTACAGGAAAGAGATGGAGAATCTGGTGAACTGGTGCAACGAAAATAATCTCCCCAAAGGAATGAAGGAGATAGTTATCGACTTCAGAAAGCATAGCAGAGGGCATGCCCTGTCAATGAGGACAAAGTGGAAATGGTCAGGAGCTTCGAGATTCTAGGTGTTCAGATCACCAACAAGATGCCTTGGTCCTTCCATGCCGACGTTATAGTTAAGAAAGCTCTCCAACATCTCTACTTTTTCATGAGGCTAAGGAAATTTGGCATGTCCACTACAACTTTCACCAATCTTTACAGGTGCACCATATAAAGCATTCTTTCTGGTTGTATCACAGCTTGGTATGGCTCCAGTTCTGCCCAAGAGTGCAAGGAACTACAAAGGAATGTAAATGAATCCTAGTCCATCACTCAAACCAACCTGCCATCCACTGACTCTGTCTACTCTTCCTGTTGCCATGGAAAAGCAGCCTGCATAATCAAGGATCCTACGCACACTGAACATCCTCTCTTCCACCTTCTTCCATCGGGAAAATGATACAAACATCGGAGATCGTGTACCAACTGATTCAAGATACCTGCTGCCAGCAGGCTTTTGAATGGACCCACATCATACTAAGTCGATCTTTCTCTACATCCGAGCTATGACTGTAATGCTACATTCTGCATCCTCTCCTTTCCTCCTCTATGAATGGTATGCTTTATCTGTATAGTGCACAATAAACAACAGTTTTTACTGTACACTAATACATGTGACAGTAATAAATCAAATCAAGTTTAGCTTGGCCGATCCACCTATCCTGCTCATTTTTGGACACAAAGGGAAAATTCAGCATGGCCATTCCACCCAACCTGCTTATCTTTGGATTATGGGAGGAATCTGGAGCACCTAGAGGAAACCCACGCAGACACGGGGAGAATGTGCAAACTCCACACAGACAGTCACCCAGGCCAGGAATCGAACCCTCGGTTCATGGGAGTGAAACCTGTTGATGACAAATGGACGAGCAATACATCCTACCATTCACTCCCCTCACCCCGCCTTCCCATCTTCACAAACCTCCAGTGCAGAAGGAGGCCATTTGGCCCATCACGTCTACACTAGCTCTGGCAACATGACTCAGTGCCATTCCATCGCCTTTTCCCCCTACCTCTGCACACTGTTTCTATTTAAATAATCATCTCTCGAATGCCTCGGTTGAAGCTGCCCCCACTACAATCCCAGGCAGCGCATTCCAGACCCCAGCCACTCGCTGGGTGAGAAAGTCTTTTCTTACGTCACATTTGCAAATCACTTTAAAATCTGTGCCCTCGATCCTCTTTTGAGCAAGAACAATTTCTCCCTATTTTCTCTCTCCAGCCCCTTCCCCCACCCCTGTGATGGAATCATGCGAATGATATATGATTTCATACCAATCTCCAGCCTGTCTGTCACAGTGTAGAAGTTAATATGGATAAGGCGTAGATCACTCAGTCCCTCGAGTCTGCTCTGCCATTCAATCAAATCGTGTCTGGTCTGATTTTAACCCTAACCCCACATTAGTGCCTCCCCTCAATAAACTTTGACTTCCTCATACATTCCTGATCAGGAATGTATTCTGCTCTGTCTTAAAAATATTGAGAGTCTCTGCTCCCGCTGCCTTTTTAGGAAGATAGTTCCAAAGACTCACCACCCTCTGAGTGAAAACATCTCCATCTGACATGGGCTACCCCTTAGTTTAACACTTTAAGAGTTTAAGAGTTTATTTACAAGAGTCACATGTAGGCTTACATTAACACTGCAATGAAGTTACTGTGAAACTAAACAATGGAATCCTGACAGTGCAGAAAGACGCTATTTGACCCATCGTGTCTGCACTGATTCTCCAAGAAAGCATCCCACCCAAGCCCTCCCCTCCAGCCCATCATCGTAACCCCACAAATTTACCATGGACTATCCACCTAACCTATACATATTTGGACACAGAGACAATTTAGCATAATATGGAAGAAAGAGAAAGACAGACAGACAGAGCGAGGAAGAGACAGAGATAGAGAGAGACACACACACAGAAGCAGAGAAAAATATATAGAGAGAGACAGACAGACACACACACACACGGAGCCACACAGGGAGAGAGTCATACACAGGGAGAGGGATAGAGAGAGAGAGAGTTGGACAAAGAGAGTAGGGGACACAGAGAGAGAGAGAGAGAAACAGAAAAAGACAGAGTGAGAAACGGTGAGAGAGACAGACAAAAAAGACAGAGAGAGACAGGGTGAGAGAGAAAGGGGAGAGAGAGGGTGAGAGTGATAAGGTAAGAGAGAGGCTGACAGACAGGCTGATGGTGAGAGAGAAATGGGGTGATAGGGAGAGAGAGAGGTGGAGAGAAAGAAAGAAAGAGCGGGTGACTGAGAAAGAGGGAGAGAGGGAGGGTGAAAGAGGGAGAGAGGGAGGGTGAGAGAGAGAGAGACAGGGTGACACTTAGAGAGACAGGGAGAGAGAGAGACACACACACAGATAAACAGAGGGGGAGACACAGAGTGAAAGAGCGACAGAGATACAGACAGACACAGAGAAAGACAGACAGAGAATGAGAGACAGCGAGAGGGAGACAGACTTAATTTGATTTATTGTCACATGGATTAGTTTACAGTGAAAAGTATTGTTTCTTGCACACTATACAAAGAAAGCATACTGTTCATAGAGAAGGGAAGAAGACAGTATAGAATGTAGTGTTACAGTTATAGCTAGGGTGTAGAGAAAGATCAACTTAATATAAGATAGGTCCGTTCAAAAGTCTGATGGCAGCAGGGAAGAAGCTATTCTTGAGTCGGCTGGTTCCTGACCTCAGACTTTTCTACCTTTTCACTGATGGAAGAAGGTGGAAGAGAGTATGTCCAGGGTACATGAGTCCTTGATAAGCTGGTTGCTTTTCTGAGGCAGCAGGAAATGTAGACAGAGTCAACAGATGGAAGGCTGGTTTGAATGATTGTCTGGGCTATGTCCCTTTGTAATCTCTTGTGATCTAAGACAGAGCAGGCACCATACCAAACTGTGATACATCTGAAAAGAATGCTTTTCATGTTTCATCAACAAAAATTAGAGAGGGTCAGAGCAGACATGCCAAATTTCCTTTATATCAGACAGAGAGTGAGATTGAGAAAGAAACAGTGTTAGCGAGACGAAGAGAGAGAAACAGTCAGATAGACAGAGAGAGAGTGAGACAGAGAAACAGAGTCTGATAGACAGAGAGAGTGAGACAGAGAGAGAAACAGAGTCAGAGAGAGTGAGACGGAGAGAGAAACAGAGTCAGAGAGAGTGAGACGGAGAGAGAAACAGAGTCAGAGAGAGTGAGACGGAGAGAGAAACAGAGTCAGAGAGAGTGAGACGGAGAGAGAAACAGAGTCAGAGAGAGTGAGACGGAGAGAGAAACAGAGTCAGAGAGACAGAGGGAGAAACAGAGACAGAGAGAGAGAGAGAGAGAGAAACAGAATCAGAGAGACAGAGAGAGAAACAGAGAGACAAACAGAGTCAGAGAGACAGAGAGAGAAACAGAGAGAGAAACAGAGAGAGAAACAGAGTCAGAGAGACAGAGAGAAAGTCAGATAGAGACAAAAAGGGAGCGATAGAAAGTGACACAAAGGGAGAGAGAGAGACAGAGAAAGGGACAAAGAGACAGAAAGAGAGAGAGTCACAGAGAAAGACAATGCGATAGAGAGAGAGAGAAATAAAGGGAGAGATAGAAGGGCAGAGACAACCCCCCAGCTGTAACTGGATTTCAGTGAGTGCAGTCAGATTGTCAACTTGCTTCGGCTGAGAATAGTTCCAAACCAGATTGTGTCTGTTCAGAACGTTTATTTTTATCTATTTGTTTCCTTTCAACAACCAACCGAGAAAGCTGATAAGATGCTATGCTTTATCACTAGAGAAATCTAACATCAAAGTAAAGATGTTACACTTCAGTTAGACATTGACAAGACCACACCTTGAATAGTGTGTGCAGTTTGAGTCTCCAGATTTAAGAACATAAGAAGATAAGAAATAGGAGCAGGAGTAGGCCATCTAGTGCTTCGAGCCTGCCCCGCCATTCAATAAGATCATGGCTGATCTGTCGTGGCTCAGTTCCACATTCCCGCCCTCTCCCCAAAACCCTTAATCCCCTCTCTTATCAAAAACCCATCAACCCACGTCTTAAAAATATTTAGCGAGGCAGCCTCCACCACTTCAACAGGCAGAGAATTCCAGAGATTCACCACCCTTTGAGTGAAGAAGTTCCTCCTCAACTCCGTTCTAAACCGCCCCCCCCCCCTTTATCTTGAGGCTATGCCCCCTAGTCCTACTGTCCTTTCTGAGCAGGAAGAGTCTCTCCACCTCTATCCTATCCATCCCATTCATCATCAAGTCTCAATGAGATCTCCCCTCATTCTCAATCCCCTCAATTCTGGTATCAGCCTAGTAAACCTCCTCTGCACTCCCTCCAAGGCCAAAATATCCTTGCTTAAGTACGGCGACCAAAACTGCACACAGTACTCCAGCTGCGGCCTCACCAATGCCCTATACAGCCGCAGCAAGACCTCCCTACTTTTATATTCAATCCCCCTCGCGATGAAGACCAGCATCCCATTCGCCTTCCTGACCACCTGCTGCACCTGCAAGCTGGGTTTTTGCGACTCATGCACAAGGACCCCGAGGTCCCTCTGCACCGTCGCCTGCTGCAGTTTTTCGCCACGTAAGTAATAGTCCTTCCTACCATTCTTCCTACCAAAGTGGACCACCTCGCACTTGCCAACATTAAATCCAATTTGCCATTTCCTGGCCCATTCGCCCAGCCTATCCAGATCCTTCTGCAGACTCTCCACACCCTCCGCGCAATTTGCCGTTCCACCAATCTTGGTGTCATCAGCAAATTTCGACACCATGCACTCAGTTCCCTCCTCCAGATCATCTATATAAATGGTAAATAGCTGAGGCCCCCGCACCGACCCCTGGGGCACTCCACGAGTCACCAACCGCCAATCTGAATAGCACTCATTAACCCCCACTCTCTGCCTCCTATTTGACAACCAATCTTCTATCCACACTAACACCCTACCCCCAACTCCATGCCCCCTGACCTTCTGCAATAACCTCTTGTGAGGTACCTTGTCAAACGCCTTCTGAAAATCAAGAAAGACCACATCCACCGGCTCTCCTCTATCCACCGTCCTGGACACATCCTCATAGAACTCCAATAAATTTGTCAGACACGACTTCCCCTTAATGAAACCGTGCTGTGTCTGCTCTATCAAGCAATTCCCCTCAAGATGCCTCGCTATTTCCTCCTTGATGACGGATTCTAACATTTTACCTACAACAGACATTAAACTAACCGGCCTATAATTCCCTGCCTTTTGCCTGCCACCCTTCTTAAACAACGGCGTAACATTAGCCATTTTCCAATCATCCAGCACTTCCCCGGAATCCAGCGACGTTTGGAAAATAACCACCAAGGCATCCACTATCACCTCCGCCATTTCTTTCAGACCCTCGGATGCAATCCATCCGGTCCTGGGGACTTGTCCACAATCAGCCCCTCCAGTCTGCCAAGCACTGCCTCTCTAGTAACAATAATGTTATTGAAACCCTCCAGTCCTACCACCTTTCCATCGCTAACACCTGGCAAATTATTCACGTCCTCCTCCGTGAAGACCGAAACAAAAAAGTTATTCAAGACCTCAGCCATTTCCCCATCCCCTACCACTAGGTCCCCCTTCTCATCCTCTAAGGGTCCAACATTCACCCTAGCCAGCCTCTTCCTTTTTATATATTTATAAAAACTCTTGCTATCCTGTTTTATATTAAGCACTAGCCCAGCTTCACAGTTTCTCCTACCCTTCTTTATCAACTTCTTTGTCAATCTTTGTTGACATTTAAACCTCTCCCAATCCTCTTCTCGCCCACTACTCTTGGCTATTCTAAACGCCTCCACTTTTAATTTAACACTTTCCTTCACCTCCTTCGTTATCCACGGCTAATTATCTCTCCTCCTACAGCCCTTTTTGACCATCGGAATAAATTTCTGCTGAACACCAAGAAAGATCTCCTTAAAGATCCTCCACTGCTCCTCAGCAGACCTACCTTCCAACGCGCTCCCCCAGTCAACATTCGCCAATTCCTCTCTCATCCTACCGTACTCCCCTCTGTTCAAACAAAGGACGCGTGTCTGGGAACCCACTTTCTCCTCCTCCATCTGCACCAGAAACTCCACCATACAATGATCACTCTCCCCAAGAGGATCCTTCACCGCAAGGTCCCTAATTCTACCCGCCTCATAACATAGCACCAGATCCAAGATAGCTCGCTCCCTCGTCGGCTCCAACACACACTGTTCAAGGAAACTATCCCGGAAGCATTCTAAGAACTCCTCCTCGAGCCCACTGCGTCCAACATGGGTCGACCAATCAATATGTAGATTGAAATCCCCCATAACTATCGCCATCCCATTCCTGCATGCCGCACTTATTTGCGCGTTAACAGCCCGTCCCACCTCCAGATCATTATTCGGGGGTCTATAAACGACACCCACCAGCGTCTTCCTCCCTTTGCTGTTCCTAATCTCCACCCACAACGATTCCATGTTCTGCTCTTTGGTTCCTATATCATCCCTTGCTACCACCCTGATGCTATCCTTAATCAGCAGAGCTACGCCCCCCCCTTTTTCCTCCCGCCTATCCTTCCTCAGCCCTTGATACCCCTGGACATTCAGCTCCCAGTTCCTGTCACCTTGCAGCCACGTCTCTGTAATGGCCACCAGATCATATCCATTTGTGCTGATCTGCGCCACCAGCTCATCCACTTTATTCCGAATGCTTCGTGCATTCAGATAAAGCACCTTCATCCCAGCCTTCACCTGGACCCTATTTGCCAGAACGCCACCAACCATACTCACGCCCCCTACTCCCTTTATTATTGGGACATCCTCGGTCTCTTCCCTTACCTGTACCCTCTCCTTAACTTTAGACCCCGTAATGTCACCTACCCTCGCACCCTCCCCCCCCCCGCCACCTCCAATTAGTTTAAAGCCCTGTCTACAGTCCTCTTTACTCGATTCTCCATGACTCTGGTCCCAGCACGGTTCAGACCAACCCCATCCCACCCGAACAGGTCCCACCTACCCCAATACTGATGCCAATGCCCCATAAATTCAAACCCATTCCTCCCACACCAATCCCTGAGCCACCCATTTACTTCCTTAATCTTATCAACCTTACGCCCATCTGCACTCAGTTCAGGCAGTAGCCCAGAGATAACCACCTTGTCGGTTCTACTTTTTAATTCCATTCCCAGCTTTTCATAATCCCTCCCCAGATCCTCAGTTTGCATTTTTCCTACATCGTTGGCACCCACATGTACCACAACAACCGGATTCTCACCCTCCCACTCCAGGTTCCTCTGCAGCCCAGATGTGACATTCCGGACCCGAGCACCAGGCAGACAACACACCCTTCTGTGCACTTTGTCATTGTGACACAGGACAGTGTCAATACCCTTAACCCCACTATCCCCAATTACTACTACATTCCTTTTCCCCCTCTCTTTGCCTATGTCCTGCGTCTGCATCACCGTACTGTGTGCAGTTTGCTCACCAACCTCACCTCCCTCGTTCTCATCCAGACTGGAAGCAAGAATCTCAAACCTGTTATGCAGATTGAGAGGCTGAGGCATCCGCTCCCCACCCTCCTTCCTCCTCTCCCCACCCTCCTTCCTCCTCTCAGCAGCCCCCTCTTGTTCCTGACCCTTAGAGTTAGCTAGTCTAGGGGGGGGTGGATGTCACTTGCACCCCATTGACAATGGCACCCTGATGAGCCTCAGTGTCTGTAGCTCAGAGGCCAGTTCATCCACCTTGAGCTGGAGCTCCTCCAGCAACCTGCACTTACTGCAGACATGGTCACTGGGAAGGACCCTGGGGTCCACCAGCTCCCACATCATACAGGAACAGCACATCACATGCCCCTCCATTATTCACTGTAGTAATATTGAAAATTTCAACATGAACTTACACCTGGCCCTTTTTCTCCCCAGCCCTTTTGCTACTAAGCCCTAGTAGCTCACTCTGCTTCCCTCTCACTCCGCTGCCCGCTCCGACGCTGCCTGCTGTCTACACCAGGCCTCCTTTTAAACCTGGCGCTGTTTTAAAGCCTGCTCCCCCACAACTCCCTGCTATCCACTCCCTTAGAATTCTTAAAGTGGTAGATACAAAAAGCCCGCAAAAATGCTTTTAAATGATTTAAACAGTTCTACAAGGTAAGTTCTTACTACGAAAGTGCTTTAAACTTATTTAAACAGGTTTTTAACAGGTAACTTCTTATCTGTCTCTCTGCTCCTTCACTCGTCTGCTCCAGCAAACAATGGAAGGCTTCACCGTGTGACAAAAGATGTTGAGGTATTGCAGACGGTTCATAGGAGGTTTACATTGGATTGACCTGGAATGAGTGAGGTTTACATTGGATTCATTCCCGGAATGAGTGAGGTTTACATTGGATTGATTCCTGGAATGAGTAAGGTTTATGGGATTGATTCCTTGGAATGAGTGAGGTTTACGGGATTGATTCCTGGAATGAGTGAGGTTTACGGGATTGATTCCTGGAATGAGTGAGGTTTACGGGATTGATTCCCGGAATGAGTGAGGTTTACGGGATTGATTCCTGGGAATGAGTGAGGTTTACGGGATTGATTCCTGGAATGAGTGAGGTTTATGGGATTGATTCCTGGGAATGAGTGAGGTTTACGGGATTGATTCCTGGGAATGAGTGAGGTTTACGGGATTGATTCTTGGGAATGAGTGAGGTTTACGGGATTGATTCCTGGGAATGAGTGAGGTTTACACGATTGATTCCTGGCAATGAGTGAAGTTTATGGGATTGATTCTTGGGAATGAGTGAGGTTTACGGGATTGATCCCTGGGAATGAGTGAGGTTTACGGGATTGATTCTTGGGAATGAGTGAGGTTTACGGGATTGATTCCTGGGAATGAGTGAGATTTACGGGATTGATTCCTTGGAATGAGTGAGGTTTACGGGATTGATTCCTGGAATGAGTGAGATTTACAGGATTGATTCCTGGGAATGAGTGAGGTTTACAGGATTGATTCCCGGAATGAGTGAGGTTTACAGGATTGATTCCCGGAATGAGTGAGGTTTACAGGATTGATTCCTGGGAATGAGTGAGATTTAGGGGATTGATCCCTGGAATGAGTGAGGTTTACAGGATTGATTCCTGGGAATGAGTGAGATTTAGGGGATTGATCCCTGGAATGAGTGAGGTTTATGGGATTGATTCCTGGAATGAGTGAGGTTTACGGGATTGATTCCTTGGAATGAGTGAGGTTTACAGGATTGATTCCTGGGAATGAGTGAGGTTTATGGGATTGATTCCTGGGAATGAGTGAGATTTAGGGGATTGATCCCTGGAATGAGTGAGGTTTATGGGATTGATTCCTGGAATGAGTGAGGTTTATGGGATTGATTCCTGGGAATGAGTGAGGTTTACAGGATTGATTCCCGGAATGAGTGAGGTTTACAGGATTGAGTCCCGGAATGAGTGAGGTTTACGGGATTGATTCCTGGGAATGAGTGAGGTTTACGGGATTGATTCCCTGGAATGAGTGAGGTTTACAGGATTGATTCCTGGAATGAGTGAGGTTTACAGGATTGATTCCTGGGAATGAGTGAGGTTTACAGGATTGATTCCTGGGAATGAGTGAGGTTTACAGGATTGATTCCCGGAATGAATGAGGTTTACAGGATTGAGTCCCGGAATGAGTGAGGTTTACAGGATTGATTCCTGGAAATGAGTGAGATTTACGGGATTGATCCCTGGAATGAGTGAGGTTTATGGGACTGATTCCTGGAATGAGTGAGTTGGGGAGGAAAGGTTGGAGGGACTGGACTTGTTTCTGCTGGAGTTTAGCAGATGTGCTCGAGGTTACAGAATGGCCTCGACAGGGTAGCTGTGGGAAGGATGTTTCCTCTTGCGAGAGAGTCCAGAGCTTGTTTAAAATCACGGACCTCTGCTTTTGATCAGAAATGAGAATTGCTCTCTCTCCGAAAGTGTTGTGAATCTTTGGAATTCTCTGCTCCAAAAGATGGCTGGTGAGAGGAGGGGGGGCAGGGGGCTTACTAAACATTTTTAAGGTGGAGGTAGATAGATGCTTGTTAAAAAATGGAGGATTGGGACACTCCAAATTTACGTTGTGGGAACAGCAGGATAAAGAGAGTTGAAAATAGGAGCAGGAGGCAGCTATCTGGCCCTTCATGGCTGATCATCAATCTCAATATCCTGATCCCGCCTTCCCCTTCGTATACTTTGATCCCCTTCACCTCCGGTGCTTTATCTAACTGCAAATGTATTAGCGTACAGTGAAAAGTATTACTTCTTGCAGGCAATACAGACAAAGCATTCATTCATGGAGAAAGAAACGAGAGAGAGCAGAATGTAGTGTTACAGTCATAGCTAGGGTGTAGAGAAAGATCAACTTAGTGTGACGTAGGTCCAATCAAAAGTCGAACGGCAGCAGGGAAGAAGCTGTTTTTGAGTCGGTTGGACGTGACCTCTGATTTGTTTATCTTTTTCCTGACAAGAAGATGGAAAAGAGAATGTCTGGGGTGCGTGGAGTTCTTTCATTATGCTGACTGCTTTTTGGAGGCAGCGGGAAGTGTGGACAGAGTCAGTCATTGGGAGATTGGTTTGAGTGATGGATAGGGTTTCGTTCACGACCCTTTGTAGTCTCTCGCGGTCTTGGATAGAGCAGAAGCCATACCCTACTGTGGTACAAGTGGAAAGAATGCTTTCTATGGTTGGTAAAAATTGACAAGAGTCGTAGCTGACATATCAAATTTCCTTACTCTTCTGCGAGATGGTGGACGTTTTTGTAGGAATCTATGAGATTCCCCCTCATTCTTCTGAACTCCAACAAATACCATCCTAACAACTCAAGGCAACTCAATCTCCCCTAGTACATCGGTCCTACTATTCCAGGAATCAGTCTGGAAAACTTTCTCTGCAGTCCCGTCAGAGAAAGAATGTCCTTCCTCAGAGACAAAAGAAGG
This sequence comes from Prionace glauca, assembly GCA_037974335.1. Lineage (NCBI taxonomy): Eukaryota > Metazoa > Chordata > Chondrichthyes > Carcharhiniformes > Carcharhinidae > Prionace > Prionace glauca. Next base: position 142,206,638 of record CM075725.1, on the reverse strand, counting down.
AGACAAAAAAAAACTACACAGAAGGCAGTACGGTGGCACAGTGGTGAGCACTGCTGCCTCACAGCACCAGAGACCCTAGTTCAATTCCGGCCTCGGGTCACTGTCTGTGTGGGCTTAGCACATTCTTCCCGTGCCTGCGTGGGTTTCCTCTGGGTGCTCCACTTTCCTCCCACAGTCCAGAGATGAGCAGGTTAAGTTGATACGCCATGTTGAATTGTCTCTCAGAGTCAGAGGAATTAGCAGGGTAAATACATAGAGTTATGGGGACAGGGTCTGGATGGGATTGTTGTTGTGCAGGTTCGATGGGCCCAATGGTCTCCTTCTGCACTGTTGGGATTCTTTCCGTTAACTGATGGATAGAGAGAGAAGGGAAAGTGATTTTACCTGAACCTCCCTCCTGTTCATAACACCAATGACACCAACACACCCAAGAGAACACTTTTTTACAAAGGAATTTTGAGAATGTGTTGTCCAGAATCAAAACGCTAACTCCTTTTCTGCCGAGGAGTTGGAGTTTAAAAACAGGGAAGTTTTACGGTAATTGTACAGATGTTGCTGAGGCCTCATCTGGAACGCTGTGTAGTTTTGGTCCCCTTACCTTAAAGAGGATATAGTAACAAGGAGATTCACCGGGCTAATTCCCAGAACCGGCATGAGCAGGGAATCGAATCCGGGTCCGTGGCACAGTGGTTAACCCTGCTGCCTCACAGTGCCAGCCACCCGGGTTCAATTCCTGGCTCGAGTCACTGTGTGTGGAGTCTGTACATTCTTCTTTTGTCTGCAAGGATTTCGTCCTTGCATGGTCTTTAGCATGGTCAATCCACCGAACCCGTACATCTTTGGAGTGTGAGAGGAAACCCATGATGTGGGTATGCCGGCGTTGGACTGGCGTAAACACAGTAAAAAGTCTGACAACACCAGGTTTTAGTCCAACCGATTTATTTGATAATAGTAAAAAGTCTGACAACACCAGGTTTTAGTCCAACCGATTTATTTGATAATACTCTTAATCGGTTGGACTAAAACCTGGTATTGTCAGACTTTTTACAGAGGAAACCGAGTATTATCAAATAAATTGGTTGGACTAAAACCTGGTGTTGTCAGACTTTTTACAGAGGAAACCCATGCAAACAGGGGGAGAAAGTGCAAACTCTACACACAGTGGCCCGAGGCTGGAATTGAACTTGCGTCCCTGGTGCTGCGAGGCAGCAGTACTAACCACTGCGCCACCCATGCTGCCCTTTCTGCTTTGAAAACGTGTCACCCACACTTGAAACGCTAGCTCTGCTCTTTTTCTCTCTCTCCCCACAGACCTGCTGAGCACTTTTTCCCCCAAGTGATTTCTCATTTCAGTTTCAGAATTGCAGCGCCCAGAGTATTTTGCTTTTATTCTTCGCTCCGGTACTCCGGTCACCATCTCACCCCCTCATAGGAAGAGCCAAGAAATGCAGCTTTATCACACTCGCTTTGAAGTTGCCCCAGAACCCAAATCCAAAATGGTGAACTGAGTCCAAGGGCAGCACAGTGGTTAGCACTGCTGCCTCACAGTGTCAGGGACCCGGGTTCAATTCCCGGCCTGGGTCACTGTTTGTGTGGAGCTTGCACGTTATCTGAGTGGGTTTCCTCCCACAGTCCAAAGATGTGCAGGTTAGGTTGATTGATCATACTAAATTACTTCTTAGTGTCAGGGGAACTAGCCAGGGTAAATGCATGGCCGTATGGGAATAAGGCTTGGGTGGGATTGTATTCGGTGCAGTCTTGATGGGCTGAATGGCCTCCTTCTGGACTGTAGGATTCTATGATTCTTGGAGTCAGGAGGAGTGACTGGTAGAAGTTAAAGGGGGGAGGCAGCTGGAGGTGGGATACAAATGCCCATCCTCCACAGAACAAGTGGGCAGCATGGGTGTGAAGTGGGCTAGGGTGACTGGGGAGGGATGGGGTCGGGATCCAGGGCAGAGCACAGGTTCATAAACCAATAAGACTTGGGAAATCAAGGGTTGAATCAGCAAAAGGTGTCAGAGCTGAATTTGTGCATCGTAAAATGTCAACTCCAGTAGCGTTGATGCCTGTGTTACTGGGACTTGTATTGGGATTTGAACATTTTTTTCTGCTGGCTTCCACCACACCGCACCCCCCCTCTCTCCAAGAGCGCAAATCGGCAACAGTGTGCATCGTAGAGCGATGTTGATTGACCAGGATTTGAGTTTTGGGGAGAGCGGAGTGGCACATTTGCTTTTAAACAGTCAAACCCATCAGCAAAGCATTGAATTCCCACAGTGCAGGAGAAGGCCAATCAGCCCAAGGAATCTGCACTGACTTTCTGAATCTCCTGTGTGCTGTGAGGCAACAGGAGATTCAGGTAACCACTGTGTCACCCCTATGAATCCCACCTAACCCAGTCACAGTGCAAACACTCAGCCCAAAGGTTTGCCTTTAAGGTGCTGGGGAAATGAGCTGGTATCAGGAGGGCAACAGCCTTGATCAAATATGGCGGCTCCCGTTTCGCAGCAAAAACATTTATGTCACCCTTCCCATGTGCGAGACCCCTTCCCTCCATCAAAGATGACGGCGCCCTATTTGTCACAGCCAGCTCTTTAACATTGGAAGGGTCCTTCCTCTTTGCCAGTTATGTGTGTGGGTGTCTAGCCTAGACGCCTGAGTGCCAGTTGGGAAAAGATGGCGGACGAGCAGCCGAGCAGCGGCAGCGAGGAGGGGATGGAAGAAGATGAGGCGATGGAGGAGAGAGAAGAGACCGATTCTGAAGGCGCCCCGGCCCGTGTCTACCTGCCCGGGCAGCCGCTGGTCGAAGGCGAGGAGCTGGTGCGGGACGAAGCGGCCTACCGGCTGTACCAGCGAGCGCAGAGCGGTGAGAGAGCGCAACACGTGGGCAGTGGGGGGAGCGCACCGCGAAATCAGGAGCGGTTAAAGGGGAATTGTGGTTGTACACCTGAAAATCGGGATTTAAAGGTGGAATTGTGGTTGTACACCTTACAGTCGGGACGTAAGAGGGGAATTGTGGTTGTACACCTCAAAAACGGATTTAAAGGGGCAATTGGGGTTGGAGACCTGAGAAAAGGGATTTAAAGGGGTAATTGGGGTTGTACACCCGCAAATCAGGATTGGCACAGGGACACCACAGACCAAGTTGGCTGTGTCCTAAAGGATATAACCTCTAGACTGAATCTGTGGCAGGTGATGTGGGAACCAACAAGTGGCAGAAACATACTTGACCTTGTCCTTAGCAGTCTGCAGCTGCATCTGTCCATGAACTGTATTGGTAACAGTGACCAATGCACAGTCCTTGTGAAGTCCCACCTTCACATTGAGAATAATGTCCGTCGTGTTGTGTGCCACCATCACTGTACTGAATGGGACAGACTTCAGACAGATCTAGCAACACCCGACTAGGCATCCATGAAGCACTGTCATCCATGAAGCACTGTGGGCAATCAGTAGAATTGTACTCAAACCACAGTATGCATCCCCAAACCATAACACTACAAATGCTGGGAATCTGGAATAAAAACAGGAATATGTTTGTAGAACTTGTGGAAAAAGAGAAAAACACACACGGTTTTGGGTCTGGTGACTTTTCATCAGAAGTTCTGGCACAAAACATGATTGGCATCCCATCCACCACATTAAGCATTCATTCACTACTTCCATCACTGACGCATCATGACAACAGCATATACCATCTATAGGATGCACTGTAGGAGTTGGGGGTAGGGTGTTAGCGTGGATAGAGGATTGGCTGCCTAATAGGAGGCAGAGAGTGGGGGTCAATGGGTGCTATTCGGATTGGCGGTTGGTGACTAGTGGAGTGCCCCAGGGGTCAGTTCTGGGGCCTCAGCGATTTACCATTTATATAGATCATCTGGAGAAGGGAACCGAGTGTATGGTGTCAAAATTTGCTGATGACACCAAGATTGGTGGAACGGAGGGTGTGGAGAGTCTGGAGAAGGATCTAGATAGGCTGGGCGAATGGGCCAGGAACTGGCAAATGGAATTTAATGTTGGCAAGTGCGAGGTGGTCCACTTTGGTAGGAATAATGGCAGGAAGGACTATTACTTACGTGGCGAAAAACTGCAGCAGGCGACGGTGCAGAGGGACCTCGGGGTCCTTGTGCATGAGTCGCAAAAACCCAGCCTGCAGGTGCAGCAGGTGGTCAGGAAGGCAAATGGGATACTAGCCTTCATAGCGAGGGGGATTGAATGTAAAAGTAGGGAGGTCTTGCTGCAGCTGTATAGGGCACTGGTGAGGCCGTAGCTGGAGTACTGTGTGCAGTTTTGGTCGCCGCACTTATGCAAGGATATTTTGGCCTTGGGGGGAGTGCAGAGGAGGTTTACTAGGCTGATGCCGGAGTTGAGGGGGTTGAGCTATGAGGAGAGGCTGAATAAACTAGGCTTGTACTCGTTAGAGTTTAGAAGAATGAGGGGAGATCTCATTGAGACGTACAAGATGATTAATGGGATGGATAGGAAACAGGTGGAGAGACTCTTCCCGCTCAGAAAGGACAGTAGGACTAGGGGGCACAGCCTCAAGCTAAAGGGGGGGGCGGTTTAGAACAGAGTTGAGGAGGAACTTCTTCACTCAAAGGGTGGTGAATCTGGGTTGATGGGTTTTTGATAAGAGAAGGGATTAAGGGTTATGGGGAGAGGCCGGGAATGTGGAACTGAGCCACGACAGATCAGCCATGATCTTATTGAATGGCGGGGCAGGCTCGAGGGGCTAGATGGCCTACTCCTGCTCCTATTTCTTATGTTATGTTCTTATGAACTCACCAAAATTCCTTAGGCAGCACCTTCCCACCTAGAAGGACAAGGGCAGCAGATACCTGGGATTACCAACATCTGGATGTTCCCCTCCAAGTCACTCACCCCCCGACTTGGAAATAGATTGGCGATTCCTTCACTGTCGCTGGGTCAAAATCCTGGAACATCCTTTCCTAACAACACTGTGGGTGTACCTGCACCACACGGACTGACTGATGTCCAATAGCAATCCTGGAACTCCCTCTCTAACAGCACTGTGGGTGTACCTACACCACACGGACTGACTGATGTCCAATAGCAATCCTGGAACTCCCTTCCTAACAGCACTGTTGGAGTACCTACACCACACAGACTGGCTGGTATCCAATAACAGTCCTTGAACTCCTTCCCTAACAGCACTGTGGGTATACCTACACCACACAGGACTGACTGATGTCCAATAGCAATCCTGGAACTCCCTTCCTAATAGCACTGTGGGTGTACCTACAGCACACAGACTGTCTGGTACTCAAGAAGGCAGCTCATCACCACGTTTTTGAGGGGCAATTAGGGATGGGTAATAAATACTGGGCCGAACCAGCAGCACCCACATCCAGTGAATGAATAGAGATTTTTGTTGGGATGAGTGTTTTGTATTTGAATGGGAAATATAAAAGGAGGGATTTGATTTGGGAGCTGTGGGTGTCCCGATTATCTGTGGGCTAAGGTAGAGAATTTGATGTGGAGGTGAGTTGTGTGTTCAAATTGGGGAGGAGGTTTGCTAGTGTTTAGGGCAGAGTGGGCTGGCTTTCTGATCTATTCTCTCCCCACCCCTGCTGACAGGTGCCCCATGTCTGAGTTTCGACATCATCCGAGACAACCTGGGGAGCGAGCGCACCGACTACCCCCTGACCCTGTATCTATGTGCGGGGGACCCAGGCCGAGACAGCACAGGGGAACAGGTCAGCACCAGAGGGCGGAGCGATCGCTGCAGACCGGGGGAAGTGTGCGGGAGTGGGGCTGGGCCGGGCGTGGACCAGAGATCAGTGAGAGGCAGAGAGAAATGGGGACAGGGGAGAGGGAGTGTGTGTGAGGGAGACAGAGACAGAGCAGGAGGGTGGGTGTGAGGGAGAGACAGACAGCAGAGGATTGGGTGTGAGGGACAGAGCAGAGGGGTGGGTGTGAGGGGGAGAGAGAGAGAGACAGAGAGGGGGGTGGAAGAGGGGTCGATGGGAGTCAGGGGGAAATGAGAACCAAAGTACAGGGTCCTTCAGTGAAGTCACCAAGGTTCAGCGGCTGTGGTCAATGAGGGGTGAAGAACAGGGTCAGTGAAGGGTTGAGTTTGGGGCTGGGGTCACGATGGGGTTGGGTTGAGACGGGGGTCACGGGCTGATTCTCAGATATCTTCACTGTCCTGTCAGGTTGCTGGTGATGAAAATGCACAATCTCTGGGGCACCAAGGAGACTTGTTCAGACTCCGAGTCGGAGAGCAGCGAGAGTGACGAAGAGGAGGAAGCTCAGAGAAAACCACTGCTCGATATTGCCATGGTGCCACACTATGGCGGAGTGAACCGTGTGCGGGTGAGAGGCAGGAACAATACACTCCATCCCCTGTCATCTTCCTCCCTCCATCTTTACCTCCCCCTCCCCCCACCCCCCCATCTGCTATCTTCCCTCCTCCCCCCCATCTGCTACCTTCCCTCCTCCCCCCATCTGCTACCTTCCCTCCCCCCCCATCTGCTACCTTCCCTCCTCCCCCCCATCTGCTACCTTCCCTCCTCACCCCCATCTGCTACCTTCCCTCCCCCCTCCCCATCTGCTATCTTCCCTCCTCCTCCCCCATCTGCTACCTTCCCTCCTCCCCCCCATCTGCTATCTTCCCTCCTCCTCCCCCCATCTGCTATCTTCCCTCCTCCCCATCTGCTATCTTCCCTCCTCCCCCCATCTGCTATCTTCACTCCTCCCCCCCATCTGCTTTCTTCCCTCCTCCCCCCCATCTGCTATCTTCCCTCCTCCCCCCATCTGCTATCTTCCCTCCTCCCCCCCATCTGCTATCTTCCCTCCTCCCCCCCGATCTGCTATCTTCCCTCCTCCCCCCCATCTGCTATCTTCCCTACTCCCCCCATCTGCTATCTTCCCTACTCCCCCCATCTGCTATCTTCCCTCCTCCCCCCATCTGCTATCTTCCCTACTCCCCCCATCTGCTATCTTCCCTCCTCCCCCCCATCTGCTATCTTCCCTCCTCCCCCATCTGCTATCTTCCCTCCTCCTCCATCTGCTATCTTCCCTCCTCCCCCCCCATCTGCTATCTTCCCTCCTCCCCCCCATCTGCTATCTTCCCTCCTCCCCCCCATCTGCTATCTTCCCTCCTCCCCCCCATCTGCTATCTTCCCTCCTCCCCCCATCTGCTATCTTCCCTCCTCCCCCCATCTGCTATCTTCCCGCCCATCTGCTATCTTCCCTCCTCCCCAATGTCTCTCTTTCTACCCTACTCTTAGCTCTGTCTCTCCTCCCCCCGCCCCTCTGCTATGCCTCTCTCTCTTTCTCCCTCGCACCCACTCTCCTGCTCTGTCTCTCACTCCCTCATACCCACCCCTGACTCTGTCTCTCTCTCTCCCTCACACCGACCTCCCTACCCTGTGTCCTCGTCCCTCACACCGACCCCTCCCCCCCCCCGGCTCTGCCCCTCTCTCCCTCTTACCCACTCTCCTTCTCTGTCTGTTTCTCTCCCTCACCCCCACCCTGCTACTCTGTCTCTCTCTCTCCCTCACAGACACTCTGTCCCCCACCCCCATTTCTCTTTGCCTCTCACTGATCTACGTTCTCTCTCTCTCTCTCTTTCTCACTGATCCCTGTTCTCTCTCTCTCTCTCTCTCTGCCTCTCACTGATCCCTGTTCTCTCTCTCTCTTTCTCACTGATCCCTGTTCTCTCTCTCTCTCTCTCTCTGCCTCTCACTGATCCCTGTTCTCTCTCTCTCTCTCTCTGCCTCTCGCTGATCCCTGTTCTCTCTCTCTGCCTCTCACTGATCCCTGTTCTCTCTCTCTCTCTCTGCCTCTCGCTGATCCCTGTTCTCTCTCTCTCTCTGCCTCTCACTGATCCCTGTTCTCTCTCTCTCTCTCTCTGCATCTCACTGATCCCTATTTTCTCTCTCTGCATCTCATTGATCCCTGTTCTCTCTCTCTCTGCCTCTCACTGATCCCTGTTCTCTCTCTCTCTCTCTCTGCCTCTCGCTGATCCCTGTTCTCTCTCTCTCCCTCTGCCTCTCGTTGATCCCTGTTCTCTCTCTCTCTCTCTCTCTCTGCATCTCACTGATCCCTGTTTTCTCTCTCTCTCTCTGCATCTCATTGATCCCCGTTCTCTCTCTCTCTGCCTCTCTGCATCTCACTTCTCTCTCTCTCCCTCTGCCTCTCGTTGATCCCTGTTCTCTCTCTCTCTCTCTTGCTGATCCCCGTTCTCTCTCTCTGCCTCTTGCTGATCTCTGTTCTCTCTCTCTCTCTCTGCCTCTCGTTGATCCCCGTTCTCTCTCTCTCTCTCTCTCTCTGCCTCTCGCTGATCCCCGTTCTCTCTCTCTCTCTCTCTCTGCCTCTCGCTGATCCCCGTTCTCTCTCTCTCTCTCTCTCTGCCTCTTGCTGATCCATGTTCTCTCTCCCTCTCTCTTTCTGCCTCTTGCTGATCCCCGTTCTCTCTCTCTCTCTGCCTCTCACTGATCCCCATTCTCTCTCTCTCTGCCTCTCGCTGATCCCCGTTCTCTCTCTCTCTGCCTCTCACTGATCCCCATTCTCTCTCTCTCTCTGCCTCTCACTGATCTCTGTTCTCTCTCTCTCTCTGCCTCTTGCTGATCCCCATTCTCTCTCTCTCTCTGCCTCTCACTGATCTCTGTTCTCTCTCTCTCTCTGCCTCTCGCTGATCTCTGTTCTCTCTCTCTCTCTCTGCCTCTCACTGATCCCCGTTCTCTCTCTCTCTCTGCCTCTCACTGATCCCCGTTCTCTCTCTCTCTGCCTCTCACTGATCCCCGTTCTCTCTCTGCCTCTCGCTGATCTCTGTTCTCTCTCTCTCTGCCCCTGTGCAGGTGAAGGATCTGGGTGAGACCCAGGTTGCTGCGATCTGGTCTGAGAAGGCTCAGGTTGAGGTGTGGGAGCTGAAGGAGCAGCTGAAGGCTGTGTCGCAGGCTGAGGCCATGTCCACTTTCATCCGGGAGAAGCAGTCCAAGCTGCAGCCAATCTTCGCCTTTGGAGGTCACATGATAGAGGGCTTCGCTATCGATTGGTCGCCCACAGTTGCCGGTAAGGGCAGGGTGCGGTCCTGGAGTGGCAGCCAGTCCCTGACTATTCTCCTTCAGGGGGCATCACGTTAATATTCAGTCCATTTGGTGGGAGTGGGAGTGGGGGCGGGGCGGGGGTGTGGGAATCTCTCCTCAGTATCAACTTCCGGGAACATGGAGATACCTGAGGACACTGTCAGGCCCTCCCTGGTCCTCCTCAGACAGGCTGGAGAACTCGGTGACCTTGAGAGGGAGGGATCTGCTCACTGCCTCCTCTGACTGGTAACCAGTGTGAGAATTCTGACAACACCAGGTTTAAGTCCAACCGATTTATTTGATAGTAAACTCACAAGCTTTCGGGGTTTCTCTCTGCGTCAGGTGAATGGAGAGTTCTGGCCTCTCAGACAGAGCATACAACAGCACAGAGAGTTTACAGATTACTGATTAGAATGCGAGTCTTTACAACTAACCTGCTGTTCAAGTCTTAAAGTGGCCGACAATGTGAGTGGAAGGAGCGTTAGGCACAGGTTAAAGAGATGTGTATTGTCTCCAGACAGCACAGTAAGTGAGGTTTTCCAAACCAGACAAGTCACGGGGGTTACAGATAGTGCGACATGAACCCATCTGTAACCCCCATGACTTGCCTGGCTTTGCAAAACCTCACTTACTGTACTGTCTGGAGACAATACACATCTCTTTAACCTGTGATCAATGCTCCTTCCACTCACATTGTTGGCCACTTTAAGACTGTGCTGTTATGTGCTCTGTCTGAGGCCAGAACTCTCCATTCACCTGACGAAGAGGGAAACCCCGAAAGCTTGTGAGTTTACTATCAAATAAATTGGTTGGACTTAAACCTGGTGTTGACAGACTTCTTACTGTGTTTAACCCAGTCCAACGCCGGCATCTCCACATCATGGTCAACAGTGTAACATGGCTACCTCTACATCGAGCAGGTGTAATTATAAGAACATAAGAAATAGGAGCAGGAGTAGGCCAACTAGCCCTTCGAGCCTGCCCCGCCATTCAATAAGATCATGGCTGATCTGTCGTGGCTCAGTTCCACATTCCCGCCCTCTCCCCATAACCCTTAATCCCCTCTCATCAAAAACCCATCAACCCGCGTCTTAAAAATATTTAGCGAGGCAGCCTCCACTACTTCAACGGGCAGAGAATTCCAGAGATTCACCACCCTTTGAGTGAAGAAGTTCCTCCTCAACTCTGTTCTAAACCGCACCCCCCCCTTTATCTTGAGGCTGTGCCCCCTAGTCCTACCATCCTTTCTGAGCGGGAAGAGTCTCTCCACCTCTATCCTATCCATCCCATTCATCATCTTATACGTCTCAATGACATCTCCCCTCATTCTTCTAAACTCTAACGAGTACAAGCCTAATCTATTCAGCCTCTCCTCGTAGGTCAACCCCCTCAACTCCGGCATCAGCCTAGTAAACCTCCTCTGCACTCCCTCCAAGGCTAAAATATCCTTGCGTAAGTACGGTGCCCAAAACTGCACACACTACTCCAGCTGCGGCCTCACCAATGCCCTGTACAGCTCCCTACTTTTATATTCAATCCCCCTCGCTATGAAGGCCAGCATCCCATTCGCCTTCCTGACCACCTGCTGCACCTGCAAGCTGGGTTTTTGCGACTCATGCACAAGGACCCCGAGGTCCCTCTGCACCGTCGCCTGCTGCAGTTTTTCTCCACGTAAGTAATAATCCTTCCTACCATTATTCTTACCAAAGTGGACCACCTCGCACTTGCCAACATTAAATTCCATTTGCCATTTCCTGGCCCATTCACCCAGCCTATCCAGATCCTTCTGCAGACTCTCCACACCCTCCGCACAATTTGCCTTTCCACCAATTTTGGTGTCATCAGCAAATTTCGACACCCTACACTCAGTTCCCTCCTCCCGATCATCTATATAAATGGTAAATTGCTGAGGCCCCAGCACCGACCCCTGGGGCACTCCACTAGTCACCATCCGCCAATCCGAATAGCACCCATTGACCCCCACTCTCTGCCTCCTATTTGACAACCAGTCCTCTATCCACGCTAACACCCTACCCCCAACTCCAAGTCCCCTGACCTTCTGCAATAACCTCTTGTGAGGTACCTTGTCAAACGCCTTCTGAAAATCCAGAAAGACCACATCCACCGGCTCTCCTCTATCCACCGCCCTAGACACATCCTCATAGAACTCCAATAAATTTGTCAGACATGATTTCCCTTTAAGGAAACCGTGCTACATCTGCTCTATCAAGCAGTTCCCCTCAAGATGCCTTGCTATTTCCTCCTTGATGACGGATTCTAACCTTTTACCTACAACAGACGTTAAACTAACAGGCCTATAATTCCCCGCCTTTTGCCTGGCACCCTTCGTAAACAACGGTGTAACATTAGCCATTTTCCAATCTTTCGGCACCTCCCCGGAATCCAGCGACGTCTGGAAAATAACCACCAAGGCATCCACTATCACCTCCGCCATTTCTTTCAGGACACTCGGATGCATTCCATCCGGTCCTGGGGACTTGTCCACAATCAGCCCCTCCAGTCTGTTGAGCACCACCTCTCTGGTAACAGTAATGTCATCGAGACCCTCCAGTCCTACCACCTTTCCATCTCTAACACCCGGTAAATTATTCACGTCCTCCTCCGTGAAGACCGAAACAAAAAAGTTATTCAAGACCTCCGCCATATCCCCATCCCCTACCACTAAGTCCCCCTTCTCATCCTCTAAGGGACCAACGTTTACCCTAGTCAGCCTCTTTTTATATACTTATAAAAACTTTTGCTATCCTTTTTTATATTAAGCGCTAGCCCAGCTTCATAGTTTCTCCTACCCTTCTTTATCAACTTCTTTGTCAATCTTTGTTGACATTTAAACCTCTCCCAATCCTCTTCTCACCCACTACTCTTAGCTACTCTAAACGCCTCCGCTTTTAATTTAACACTTTCCTTCACCTCGTTCGTTATCCACGGCTTATTACCTCTCCTCCTATGGTCCTTTTTGACCATCGGAATAAATTTCCACTGAGCACCAAGAAAGATCGCCTCAAAGATCCTCCACTGCTCCTCAGCAGACCCTCCCTCCAGCGCACTCCCCCAGTCCACATACGCCAATTCTTCTCTCATCCTACCGTACTCCCCTCTGTTCAAACAGAGGACGCGTGTCCGGGAACCCACTTTCTCCTCCTCCATCTGCACCAGAAACTCCACCATACAATGATCACTCTCCCCAAGAGGATCCTTCACCGCAAGTTCCCTAATTCTACCCGCCTCATTACATAGCACCAGATCCAAGATAGCTCGCTCCCTCGTCGGCTACAACACACATTGTTCCAGGAAACTATCCCAGCAGCATTCCAACAACTCCTCCTCGAGCTCACCGCGTCCAACATGGGTCGACCAATCAATATGCAGATTGAAATCCCCCATAACTACGGCCGTTCCATTCCTGCACTCATTTGCGCGTTAACAGCCCGCCCCACCTCCAGATCATTATTGGGGGGCCTACAGACGACACCCACCAGCGTCTTCCTCCCTTTGCTGTTCCTAATCTCTACCCACAATGATTCCATTGTCTGCTCCTTGGCTCCAATATCATCTCTCGCTACCACCCTGATGCTATCCTTAATCAGCAGAGCTACGCCCCCCACTTTTCCTTCCCGCCTATCCTTCCTAAACACTTGATACCCCTGGACATTCAGCTCCCAGTTCCTGTCACCTTGCAGCCACGTCTCTGTAATGGCCACCAGATCATATCCATTTGTGTCGATCTGCGCCACCAACTCATCCACTTTATTACTAATGCTTCGCGCATTCAGATAAAGTGCTTTCATCCCAGCCTTCACCTGGACCTTATTTGCCGGAACGCCACCAACCATACTCACGCCCCTTACTCCCTGTATTGTTGGGATATCATCGGCCTCTATCCTTACCTGTACCGACTCCTTAACTTTAGACCCCGTAATGTCACCTACCCTCGCACCCTCCCCCCCCACCTAATTAGTTTAAAGCCCTGTCTACAGTTCTCTTTACACGATTAGCCAGCACTCTGATCCCAGCACGGTTCAGACCAACCCCATCCCACCTGAACAAGTCCCACCTACCCCAATACTGGTGCCAATGCCCCATAAATTCAAACCCATTCCTCCCTGAGCCACCCATTCACTTCCTTAATCCTATCAACCCTACACCCGTCTTCACTCGGTTCAGGCAATAGCCCAGAGATGACCACCTTGTCGGTTCTACTTTTTAATTCCATTCCCAGCTTTTCATACTCCCTCCCCAGATCCTCAGTTTGCATTTTGCCTACGTCGTTGGCACCCACATGTACCACAACGACCGGATTCTCACCCTCCCACTCCAGGTTCCTCTGCAGCCCAGATGCGACATCCCGGACCCGAGCACCAAGCAGACAACACACCCTTCTGTGCACTTTGTCATTGTGACAAAGGACAGTGTCAATACCCTTCACCCCACTGTCCCCAATTACTACTACGTTCCTTATCACCTTCTCTTTGCCTATGTCCTGCTGCATCACTGTACCGTGTGCAATCTGCTCACCGACCTCACCTCCCTCGTTCTCGTCCAGACTGGAAGCAAGAACCTCAAACCTGTTATGCAGCTTGAGAGGCTGAGGCCTCCTCTCTCTCCCCACCCTCCTTCCTCCTCTCAGCAGCCCCCTCTTGTTCCTGACCCTTAGAGTTAGATAGTTTAGGGGGGGTAGATGTTACTTGCATCCCATTGACAAAGGCACCCTTTCTCCCCCTGATGAGCCTCAGTGTCTGTAGCTCAGAGGCCAGCTCATCCACCTTGAGCTGGAGCTCCTCCAGCAACCTGCACTTACTGCAGACATGGTCACTGGGGAGGACCCTGGGGTCCACCAGCTCCCACATCATACAGGAACAGCACATCACATGCCCCTCCATTATTCACTGCAGTAATATTGAAAATTTCCACACGAACTCACCTGGCCCTTTTTCTCTCCAGCCCTTTTGATATTAACCCCTAGTGGCTCACTCTGCTTTCCGCTCGCTCTGCTGCCCGCTCGCTCTGCTTTCCGCTCGCTCTGCTTTCCGCTCGCTCTGCTTTCCGCTCGCTCTGCTTTCCGCTCGCTCTGCTTTCCGCTCGCTCTGCTTTCCGCTCGCTCTGCTTTCCGCTCGCTCTGCTTTCCGCTCGCTCTGCTTTCCGCTCGCTCTGCTTTCCGCTCGCTCTGCTTTCCGCTCGCTCTGCTTTCCGCTCGCTCTGCTTTCCGCTCGCTCTGCTTTCCGCTCGCTCTGCTTTCCGCTCGCTCTGCTTTCCGCTCGCTCTGCTTTCCGCTCGCTCTGCTTTCCGCTCGCTCTGCTTTCCGCTCGCTCTGCTGCCCGCTCGCTCTGCTTTCCGCTCGCTCTGCTGCCCGCTCGCTCTGCTGCCCGCTCGCTCTGCTTTCCGCTCGCTCTGCTTTCCGCTCGCTCTGCTTTCCGCTCGCTCTGCTGCCCGCTCGCTCTGCTTTCCGCTCGCTCTGCTGCCCGCTCGCTCTGCTGCCCGCTCGCTCTGCTGCCCGCTCGCTCTGCTTTCCGCTCGCTCTGCTTTCCGCTCGCTCTGCTTTCCGCTCGCTCTGCTGCCCGCTCGCTCTGCTGCCCGCTCGCTCTGCTTTCCGCTCGCTCCGCTGCCCGCTGTCTACACCAGGCCTCCTTTTAAACCTGGCGTTGATTTAAAGCTGGCTGGCCCACAACTCCTACTAACCACTCCCTCAGAATTCTTAAAGCAGTAAATACAATAAATAAATGCTTTAAACAGTTCTACAAAGAACAAAGTGCTTTAAACTTATTTAAACAGGTTTTTCACAGGTAAAAATCTTATCTCTCTCTCTGCTCCTTCACTCGTCTGCTCCAGCAAACAATGGAATTATACGTGACATAGCTACTCTCTCCCCTGTTTCAGTAAACTCTCATTGGGCAGAGCCACCTAGCTCCCTTCCTTCCCCCAACACTCCCCAACCCCTCGCCCCAACTCTCTCTTTCTCTCCTGTCCCCCCCCCTCTATACATGCAAATGCCCACTCGTTCAGCCTGTCCAAATCACACTGAACCAGCTCTGCATCCTCCTCACAGCTCACCCTCCCACCCAGCTTTGTATCATCTGCAAATTTGGAGTTAATACATTTAATACCCATTTCCAAATCATTAATATATAATGTGAGCAGTTGAGGTCCTAGCTCTTTGCTTCTTGTCAGCGAACCAGCTTTCTATCCATTTCAAGACACGAGTTGAAGTTTATTTTATTTAGTAGTGTCCCAAGTAGGCTTACATTAACCCTGCTGTGAAGATCCCCTCCCTGCCACACTCCTGTTCGGGTACACTGAGGAAGATTTTACTACAGGCCAGTGCACCTAACCAATACATCCTTTAGACTGGAGCACCCAGTCTAAAGTAGACTTAATGATGTGGGTCACTGAGCCACTCTTCCCAGAGGAAACCTACGCAGACACGGGGAGAATGTGCGCACTCCGCACAGGCATTGACCCAAGGCCGGAATCAAACCCGGACCCGTGGTGTTGAGGGGGAGCTCTCCATTCACCTGACGAAGAGGGAAACCTCGAAAGCTTGTGAGTCTATTATCAAATAAATCGTTTGGACTAAAACCTGGTGTTGTCAGACTTTTTACTGTGTTGAGGGGGGGGGCAGCAGTGCTAACCATTGGCCACCCCACAACCCCATGCATTTAATCAGGTACACTGAGCATTTACAGAGAGAGATGGCCGTGACCGAGACATTTGGTGATTAAATCTACGACACATCGAGACGTGGAGGGGGGGGGGTGGGGTGAACCCCACAGCCCTGTTCTGCGCAGGAATGGTTTGGTTTAACTGGTGGGAGATGGTTTTGGGGTGAGCTGGGTGCTGACGCCTGTATTGTGTCTTCCCTCCCTTACCGCAGGCCGCCTGGCGACCGGGGACTGCAACAAGAACATCCACGTGTGGGAGCCCACAGAAGGCGGGGGCTGGAGCGTGGATCAGCGGCCGTACACCGCCCATTCCCGCTCCGTCGAGGATATCCAGTGGTCGCCCAATGAGGCCACGGTAAGTGGCGGGGGTGGGGGAAGAGTGGGCCTCCGTCACTCCCGTGTTGCTCGGCACTCGCTTGACCCCCTGCTCTCTCTCTCTCTCTCCCTCCTCCTCCTCTCCCCCCCCCCCCCCCCCCCCCCCCCCCGACCCCCACAGGTCTTTGCCTCCTGTTCTGCCGATGCCTCCGTCCGTATCTGGGACACGCGCGCCAGCCCCGGGAAAGCCTGCATGCTCGCCCGCGAGGCGGCACACGAGGCTGACGTCAACGTCATCAGCTGGAACCGCCTCGAGCCCTTCATCGTCTCCGGGGGCGACGACGGCCTCTTGAAGATCTGGGACCTGCGGAAGTTCAAGGTTAGACCGGGGGAGAGAAGTCAGCCGCTAAGGGGGTGTGGGCGGCTGACGGTGCATGAGAAATGATTTTCCCTTTACGCGTTTATCAGCCAGCGGGGAAGTGGAACAGTGTGTTGGGCGGGCGGGGATTCTTTTTTTGGAAAGATGGTGTGGGCGGGTTCTGGTAAATGAACGATTGGGTCATTCATACGTTTCTGTGGTGGTTGACAGCGTGAAAAGCTGGGGGGGGGGATGTCGGGGCATGGAAACAAAAGGGGAGGAAATTCAGAACTTCTTTATCCAATGAATAGAGTGAGTGTGGAACTGCCTCCATCAGCAAGTGGGATTCTAAAAGGCTTGAGGGGCTGAATGGACCTCCTCCTCTTCCTGTGTGAGAGGCTGGAGGGAGGGGCTGATGGACGTCCTCCTGTTCCTGTGTGAGAGGCTGGAGGGAGGGGCTGATGGACGTCCTCCTGTTCCTGTGTGAGAGGCTGGAGGGAGGGGCTGATGGACATCCTCCTGTTCTTGTGTGAGAGGCTGGAGGGAGGGGCTGATGGACGTCCTCCTGTTCTTGTGTGACAGGCTCGAGGGAGGGGCTGAATGGACCTCCTCCTCTTCCTGTGTGACAGGCTGGAGGGAGGGGGTGATGGACGTCCTCCTGTTCCTGTGTGAGAGGCTGGAGGGAGGGGCTGATGGACACCCTCCTGTTCTTGTGTGACAGGCTCGAGGGAGGGGCTGAATGGACCTCCTCCTCTTCCTGTGTGACAGGCTGGAGGGAGGGGGTGATGGACGTCCTCCTGTTTCTGTGTGAGAGGCTGGAGGGAGGGGCTGATGGACGTCCTCCTGTTTCTGTGTGAGAGGCTGGAGGGAGGGGGTGATGGACGTCCTCCTGTTCCTGTGTGAGAGGCTGGAGGGAGGGGCTGATGGACACCCTCCTGTTCTTGTGTGACAGGCTCCAGGGAGGGGCTGAATGGGCTTCCCGACCACAAGTAAAGGCTAAAGAAGTGATTCAACGATGCCCCATGCAGTTGAATGGCTGACAGTTGTCGGGACTTTGTTCCAGATGACCAGACCAGCTATGGGAGGAGGGCTAATGTCCCAAAGTTTGACTTAAATTTATCTTTTGTCTCTCTGCCTCTTTCTCTCTCTTTCCATCTATCTCGTTCTGATCCCGCCTCTGCCTCTCCCTCTTCTCTACCCCTATCTCATCTCTCTCTCTCTCTCACCCTTCAACTGTCCGTGTCTCTCTCCCGTCTCCTTCTGTCCAACTTGCTCACCCCGTCTCTCTCTATCCACCTTTCTCTATCTGGCTCTCCCTCTGTTGGCCTCTCTGTCTCTATCTGTTTTTCTCCCTGTGTCTCTATATATGTAATATATACCTCTTGATCACTTTCCCTCTTTCTTTCTTGGACTTTATCTATCTCTCTCTCTCTCTTTCCGCCTTTTGTGCTCTCTCTCTGCCTCTTGTGCTTTCCCTCTGTCTTTCTCTCCACATGCCCCTCTCCACCTCTCTCTGTGCCTCACTTTCCCTCTCTGCCTCTTCCCATCTCTCTCCGCCTCTCTCTCTCCGCCTCTCTCTTTCTGTCTCACTCTCTCTCTCTCTCTCCCCATCTCTCTCTGTCTCGCTCTCCTATCTCTCTCTATCCATCTGCTCTTCTCTCTCTCTATTTTCATCTATCTCTCTTCCCCACCCACCCCCCCTCCCCAGGATGGTGACAGTGTGGCCAAGTTTAAGCAGCATTCTGGACCCATCACCTCGGTGGAATGGCATCCGACTGAAAGCAGCGTGCTGGCAGCTTCCGGGGCTGATAACCAGATCACGCAGTGGGACCTGGCGGTGGAGCGGGACCAGGAGGTGGGGGAGGGAGAGGGGCAGGAGGTGACGCTGGCGAGCCTCCCCCCGCAGCTCCTCTTCATTCACCAGGGTCAGGAGGACATTAAGGAGCTCCATTGGCACCCACAGTGCCCGGGCCTGCTGATCAGCACTGCCCAAAATGGCTTCGACATCTTCAGGACTATCAGCGTCTGAACCAGAGGAGAAGACAGCAGCCCCTGCCAGACAGACAGGGGCAAGGAGTGGGGGGGTGAGAGACCCTGAACGAAGGGCTGTGTCGCCTGCTGAACCTCTTGCTGTGGCTGTGGGGGTTAGGGAGGGACTTGAGGAGTTGATGGGCCATTGCCTCACACCTTTACCCACAGCTGGTCAGGAGTTACCCACTCTCTTTGCCTGCGAGGCAGCGGGGAGGTATCTGTACTCGCAGGGAGCGAGGGAAAGTATTTGGACCTCATCACAAATCCACTGAGTCTGGAGCCTGCACATCAGCAAGCTAAAATCTCTACTTTCCAAATAAAATTGAACTGTTTTATTTTGTATGAAATATATTTCCTCTCTTTCCCTCCAAGACATATCCACCCCCGTACTTTCCCTGTCCTGGGAGTGTTTGATGGGGACAGTGTAGAGGGAGCTTTACTCTGTATCTAACCCCGTGCTGTACCTGTCCTGGGAGCGTTTGATGGGGGACAGTGTAGAGGGAGCTTTACTCTGTATCTAACCCCGTGCTGTACCTGTCCTGGGAGCGTTTGATGGGGGACAGTGTAGAGGGAGCTTTACTCTGTATCTAACCCCGTGCTGTACCTGTCCTGGGAGTGTTTGATGGGGGACAATGTAGAGGGAGCTTTACTCTGTATCTAACCCCGTGCTGTACCTGTCCTGGGAGTGTTTGATGGGGACAGTGTGGAGGAGCTTTACTCTGTATCTAACCCCGTGCTGTACCTGTCCTGGGAGTGCTTGATGGGGGACAGTGTAGAGGGAGCTTTACTCTGTATCTAAACCAGGAGAGTCAGGCAGATAGTGCATGAGTATTCCCCTTTCAAACAGGTATAGCGTTTTGGAATTGTTGAGGGGGATAGCCTATCGGGGGAGATACCAGCAGCAGCCAGACCTGTGGCACCATACCAGGTCCTGTTATAGAGCAGGATTGGGCAAAGAGCAAGTGAGCTGTATGAATAGGGGACTTGCTCATTAAAGGCACAGACTGTCATTTCTGTGGCCACGATTAAGACTCCTGATGATGTGTTGAACATAAGAACACAAGAAATAGGAGCAGGAGTAGGCCATCTAGCCCTTCGAGCCTGCCCCGCCATTCAATAAGATCATGGCTGATCTGTCATGGCTCAGTTCCACTTTCCCGCCCTCTCCCCATAACCCTTAATCCCCTCTCTTATCAAAAATCCATCAACCTGCGTCTTAAAAATATTTAGCGAGGCAGCCTCCACCACTTCAACGGGCAGAGAATTCCAGAGATTCACCACCCTTTGAGTGAAGAAGTTCCTCCTCAACTCCGTTCTAAACCGCCCTCCTTTTATCTTGAGGCTGTGCTCCCTAGTCCTACTGTCTTTTTTGAGCGGGAAGAGTCTCTCCACCTCTATCCTATCCATCCCATTCATCATCTTATACGTCTCAATGAGATCTCCCCTCATTCTTCTAAACTCTAACGAGTACAAGCCCAGTTTATTCAGCCTCTCCTCATAGCTCAACCCCCTCAACTCCGGTATCAGCCTAGTAAACCTCCTCTGCACTCCCTCCAAGGCCAAAATATCTTTGCACAGGTGCGGTGCCCAAAACTGCACACAGTACTCCAGCTGCGGCCTCACCAATGCCCTATACAGCTGCAGCAAGACATCCCTACTTTTATATTTAGTCTCCCTCGCTATGAAGGCCAGCATCCCATTCGCCTTCCTGACCACCTGCTGCACCTGCAAGCTGGGTTTTTGCGACTCGTGCACAAGGACCTCGAGGTCCCTCTGCACCATCGCCTGCTGCAGTTTTTCGCCCTATAAGTAATAGTCCTTCCTACCATTCTTCGTACCAAAGTGGACCACCTCACACTTGCCAACATTAAATTCCATTTGCCGTTTCCTGGCCCATTCGCCCAGCCTATCTAGATCCTTCTGCAGACTCTCCACACCCTCCGCGCAATTTGCCGTTCCCCCTGTCTTGGTGTCATCAGCAAATTTCGACACCCTGCACTCGGTTCCCTCCTCCAGATCATCTATATAAATGGTAAAAAGCTGAGGCCCCAGCACCGACCCCTGGGGCACTCCACTAGTCACCATCCGCCAATCCGAATAGCACCATGGCTAAGGGAGGGACAGGACTGGCAGCTCAATGTTCCAGGGTACAGATGCTACAGGAAAGACAGAACAGGAGGTAAGAGAGGAGCAGGAGTTGCCTTGTTGATTAGAGAAAACATGGCAGTACTGAGGGGATATATCCGAGGGTTCACCCACTGAGTCTATATGCGTGGAACTGAGAAATATGGGGGAAATCAGTTTGTTAGGATTGTACTATAGGCCCCCAAATAGCAGGAAATTGAGGACAAATGTAAGGAGATAGCTCCCAGGAAAGTAGGGTAGTAATAGGGGATTTTAACTTTCCCAACATTGACTGGGACAGCCATAGTATTAGAAAGTTGGATGGAGAGAAATTAGTTGAGTGTATTCAAGAAGAGTTTCTCATTTTGTAGGTGGATGGTCCAACTAGAGAGGGGGGAAAACCTGACCTCATCTTGGGAAATAAGGAAGAGTAGGTGACAGAAAGGTTAGTGAGGGATCACTTTGGGACCTGTGACCATAATTCTATTAGTGTTAAGATAACTATGGAGAATGATTTAAAGTTCTAAATTGGGGCAAAGCCAAATTCGATAGTATCTGGCAAGAACTTTCAGAAGTTAATTGGGAGAGCAAAGGGGAGTCTGGTAAGTGGGAGGCTTTCAAAAGTGTGTTAACCAGGGTTCAGGGTAAGCACATTTCTTTGAGTGAAAGGCAAGGCTGGTAGAAGGAGAGAACCCTGGATGACCCAGGATATCGAGGCCCTGGTCAAGAAGAAGAAAGAGGCACATGACATGCATAGGCAGCTGGGACCAAGTGAATCCCTTGAAGAGTACAGAAGTGCAGGAATGGAGTTGAGAGAAATCAGGAGGGCAAAATGGAGACACAAGATTGCCTTGTCTGCCAAAGCAAAGGACAATCCAAAGAGCCTCTACAAATACATAAAGGACAAAAGAGCAACTAGGGAGAGAGTAGGGTCTCTTAAGGATCAACAAGAGATGGGTGGGATCCTAAATTAATATTTCTCATCAGTGTTTACTTTATCGGGAACTTGGGGAAATGAATAGTGATGTCTTGAGGACTGTACATATCACAGAGAAGGAGGTGCTGGAAGTCTTAAAGCACATCAAGGCGGATAAGTCCCCAGGACCTGATGAAGTGCATCCCAGGACACTGTGGGACGCTAGGGAGAAAATTGCAGTTCCCCCAGCAGAGAGAGTTAATCATCGATAGTCACGGGTGAGGTGCCTGAAGATTGGAGGGTGGCAAATGTTGTTTAAGAAGGACTGCAGGGAAACGTTTGGGAACTACAGGCCAGTGAGCCTCTCTTGTGTAGAGGGTAATTTGTTAGAAGGTACTCTGACAGGCAGGATCTGCAGGCATTTAGGGATGCAAGAATTAGGAACAGTCAGCATGACTTTTTGAGTGGAAAATCATGTCTCTTGAAGGGATAACCAAGAAGGTAGATGATGGCAATGTAGTTGATGTCTACATGGACTTGAGCAAGGCGTTTGACAAAGTACCGCATGGTAGATTGTTGCTTAAGGTTAAATCTCACGGGATTCAGGGTGAGGTAGCCAAATGGGTACAAAATTGGCTTGATGACAACGCCGGCATACCCACATCTTGATGACAGAAGACAGAGGTTGATTGTAGAGAGTTGTTTTTCAAACTGGAGGCCTGTGACCAGTGGTGTGCCTCAGGGATTGGTTCTGGGTCCACTATTATTTGTCATTTAATGATTTGGACGCGTATTTAGGAGGTCTGGTTAGTAAGTTTGCAGATGACACCAAGATTGGTGGCATAAGAAATAACTGATGAATGTAAAACTGGTACAACAATTATCATGGGGGATTTTAATTTAAATATCAATCGGTCAAACCAGATCGGTCAAGGCAGCCTTGAGGAGGAGTTCATAGAATGTATCCACGAAGCTTCCTTGAACAGTATGTAATGGAACCTATGAAGCAGCAAGCTATTCTAGATCTGGTGCTGTGCAATGAGACAGGAATAATTAATAGTCTTATTGTTAAAGATCCTCTCGGAAGAAGCGATCACAGTATAGTTGAATTTAAATTATAGATGGAGCAAGAAGGTAAAATTCAATACCAGTGTCTTGTATTTAAACAAAGGAGACTATAAAGGGATGAGGGAAGAGGTGGCTAAGGTAGACTGGGAGCAAAATCTTTATGGTGGAGCAATTGAGGAACTTTCAAAAGTATGTACCAGTGATAAGGAAGGACTGTCAAAAAAGAGATAATCATCCACGGATATCTAAGGAAATAAAGGAGGGTATCAAATTGAAAGAAAATGCATACAAAGTGCCAAAGATTAATGGGAAATTAGAGGATTGGGAAACCTTTAAAGATCAACCAAAAGCCACGAGAAAACTAAAGAAAAGTAAGATGGATTATGAGAGTAAATCAGCTCAGAATATAAAAACAGCAAAAGTTTCTACAAATATACAAAACAAAAGAGAGTGGCTAAAGTAAACACTGGTCCTTTAGAGGACGAGAAGGGGATGTAATAACTGGAAATGAGAAAACATTGAACAGGTATTTTTGTGTCTTCACAGTGGAAGACAAAAAGAACATGTCAAAAATTGATGACAAGAAGTCTATGGTAGGTGAGGGCTTAGAAACTATCATTATCACAAAAGATGTAGTATTGGGTAAGTTAATGGGGCTAAAGGTTGAGAAGACTCCTGGTCCTGATGGAATACATCCCAGGGTACTAAAAGAGATGGTTGGGGAAATAGAAAATCCACTAGTGGTAATTTACTAAAATTCACTGGACTCCAGGGTGGTTCCCACAGATTGGAAAATAACATGTGATGCCACTGTTTAAAAAAGGATGTAGACAAAACATGGCTAACTGTAGGCTGGTTAGTTTAACTTCCGTAGTAGGTAAAATGCTTGAATTCATCATCAAGGAAGAAATAGTGAGACATCTGGATATAAATTGTCCCACTGGGAGGATGCAGCATGGGTTCGTGAAGGGAAGGTCATGTTTGACTAATTTGGTGGTATTCTTTGAGAACATTACATGTATAGTGGACAATGGGGAACCTGTGGATGTGGTGTATCTGCATTTCCAGAAGGCATTTGACAAGATGCCGCACCAAAGACAGCTACATTAGATGAAAGTGCACAGTGTTACGGGTAATGTATCAGCATGGATAGAGAATTGGTTAACTAACAGAGAGCAAAGAGTGGGGGTAAATAAATGTTTTTCTGTTTGGCAATCAGTGACTAGTGGTGTGCCTCAGGGATCAGTGTTGGGACTGCAGTTGTTTACAATTTATGTAGATGATTTGGAGTTGGGGACCAAGTGTGTCAAAGTTCGCAGATGTTGGAACAAACTTGCTAATCACACCACCTACGCCCTCTTCCAAGTCATTTATGTAGACTACAAAGAGGAGAGGTCCCAGTACTGAGCCCTGCGGCACACCACTGGTCACTGACCTCCAGCCCGACAAGGTCCCTTCCACAACTACCCTCTGTCTCCTATTTCCCAGCCAGTTCTCAATCCACCTAGCTACCTTGCCTCGTATCCCATGCGCCTTAACCTTTTCTACCAGCCTACCGTGAGGGACTTTGTCAAACGCCTTACTGAAATCCATATAGATGACATCAACGGTTCTCCCATCGTCAACCGTTTTTGTCACCTCCTCAAAGAATTCCACCAGATTCGTAAGGCAAGACCTCCCTCTAACAAAGCCATGTTGCGTATCCCTAATCAGATCGCAACGCTCCAAATGCTCATACATCCTACCCCTAAGTATTTTTTCCATTAACTTCCCTACCACCGACGTCAAACTCACCGGTCTATAATTCCCAGGGTTATCCCTACTGCCTTTTTTGAACAACGGGACCACATTTGCTACCCTCCAGTCTTCTGGGACCTCACCTGTGTCCAAAGAAGAGACAAAGATTTGCGCCAGAGGCCCAGCAATTTCATCTTTCGCCTCCCTAAGCAGCCTGGGATAAATACCATCAGGCCCCGGAGCTTTATCCGTCTTTACGCTACCTAAAAGCCCTAGCACTTCCTCTCTCGTAATAACTACATCCTGCAAATAAACCTCCACTCCCTCCAAGAGACCACACGATTCCAAACTCCTCTCCTTTGTGAATACCGACGCAAAGTATTCATTCAGGAGCTCCCCCATCCCCTCCGACTCAATACACAACTCACCACTCTTGTCCCTAAGAGGACCAATTTTCCCTCTAACTACTCTCTTGCCCTGATATAGGAATAAAATGCCTTTGGATTTTCCTTAATCCTACCAGCCAAAGCCATCTCATGCCCTCTCTTTGCCCTTCTAATTCCCCTTTTTAGCTCCCTCCTACTCTCGCTGTATTCTTCCAGCGCACTCTCCGTACCCATTTGTTTTGACCTAACATACGCCTCCCTCTTCTTCCTGACCAAGTCTTCAATATCCTCCGTAATCCACGCTGTCTAATCCTTCCTTTCCCATCCTTTCGCTTAACCGGAACATACCTCCCCTGCAACCATTTCATTTTGTCCCTAAATGCCTCCCACTTGCCAACCGTGGACTTGCCAGCTAACAGTCCCTCCCAATCAGTTTGCTGCAGCTCCCTCCTAATCCTGCCATAGCTCGCCTTTCCCCAATTCAGCACACTCCCACTCGGACGGCACTCGTCCCTTTCCATTTTTATCCTAAAGTAGACGGACTTGTGATCACTGTTCGCCACATGTTCGCCTACCTCTACCTCACCCACCTGCCCAGGTTCGTTTCCCAACACTAGATCCAATATAGCCCCTCCCCTAGTCGGGCTAGTTACATACTGCTCTAGCGACCCTTCCATAACACAGTTCACAATTTCCTCTCCCTCCATAACCCCAGCTCTAGGCCCCCTCCAATTCACTCCAGGAAAATTAAAATCACCCACTACAACCACTCTGTTCTTCCTGCACCTGTCCAAAATGCCCCTGCAAATGCCTTCCTCCACTAACTTTGGGCTGTTGGGTGGCCTATAGCAACCCCTAGCAACTCCTGCCTCTTGTGCAGCTGAGTGGAAATGCAAAGACACTTGGTTCAATTCTTATCTATTACTTTATATCCAGAGAATCAGTGACATTGCTTTCTCTCGCCACCCCCACACCATTATCTCTATCATTGGCCCTCTTCTATTTCTCATCAACATGCTGCCCCTCAGTAACCTGGCATAGAGTATAAAAGCTGCTGTCTAATGCTTCAGTTGTACAGAACGTTGGTTAGACCGCATTTGGAGTACTGCGTCCAGTTCTGGTCACCTTACTACCGGAAGGACGTGGAGTCTCTGGAAAGGGTGCAGAGGAGGTTTACCAGGATGTTGCCTGGCATGGGGGGACTGGGTTACGAGGAGAGGTTGAGGAAACTGGGACTATTCTCCTTGGAAAGGCGGAGATTGAGAGGGGACATGATAGAAGTATATAAGATAATGAAGGGAATGGATAGAGTTAATAGTGAGAGACTGCTCCCTAGACTAGATACAAACACGAGAGGTCATCATTTAAGGGTGAGGGGGGAGAGGTATAATTTGGAGGTGAGAAGAAGGTTCTTTACACAGAGAGTTGTAGGGGTCTGGAACGCGCTACCGAGTAGGGTGGTGGAGGCAGGAACATTGGACTCTTTTAAGATGCAGTTAGATAGGCACATGAGTGAAACGAGAATGGAGGGATATGGTAGGGGATATTAAATAGGGTTAAACCTCGGGAGACACCGAAAAGGCAGGCTGTAAGATTAATATTTTGACTTTATTCCACAGGTGGAGGTCCACCTCGTGTCAAACGAGGGGCATTCACGCGGCGGGTCGTGCCTGGGCTGCTCTTGGAAGTTCCAGGAGTGGCCTAGTACTTCATGTCGGTGTGTGTGCTTGATCCTGGACCGGTAGATGGGCGCCGCAACAGCTCAGTGACTAGCACTGCTGGCTGTGCAGGCACATGGATTTGGGCCTGTGTCTGTGGGAGTTTGCGCATTCTCCCTGTGGTTGCGTGGGTTTCCTCCGGGCGCTCCGGTTTCCTCCCACACCCCAAAGATGTGCTCTCAGGCTAATCGGTTTTTACCAAATTGACACTATTTCTTCCCTGAATCTGACTGAGTAGGGTTCCATTCGTAGCCATGCAGGGTAGAATAGGTGCAGGGTGATGTGGCGGCGCGGGCTCGTTGGGCCGAAGGGCCTGTTTCCCGTGCTGGGTTGTTCTTTGTTCTTTGTTCTTTATGACACTAAGATGAGTGCCAGGGCAAAGTGTGCTGCAAGTCTACAAAGGGATATAATCTAAGTTGGGTGGGCAAGGGTCTGGCAGATGGAGTACAATGCTGGTAAATGTGAGGTCATCCATTTTCAAAGGGATAATAGCAAAATGGACTATTATTTAAATGGTAAAAATTTGCATCATACTGCTGTGCAGAGGGAGCTGGGTGTTCTTGAGCAGGAATCTCAAGGAGTTGGTTTGCAAATGCAGCAGGTAATTAAGAACGCAAATGGAATTTTGTCCTTCATTGCCAGAGGGATGGAGTTTAAAAACAGTGAGGTTATGTCGCAGTTGCATAAGGTGCTGGTGAGGCCACACCTGGAGTACTGTGTACAGTTTTAGTCTCCTTATTTCAGAAAGGATATACTGGCACTGGAGGGGGTGCAGAGGAGATTCACTAGAGTTGATTGCGGAGTTGAGAGGGTTGGCTTATGAAGAGAGACTGAGAAAACTGGGGCTATACTCATTGGAATTCAGAAGAATGAGGAGAGATCTTACAGAAGCACATAAGATTATGAAGGGAATAGATAAGATAGAAGCAGGGAAGTTGTTTCTATTGGCAGGTGAAACCAGAACTAAGGGCCATGGCCTTAAAATAATGGGGAGCAGATTTAGGACTGAGTTGAGGAGGAACTTCTTCACACAAAGGGCTTTGAATCAGGAATTCTCTGCTCAGTGAAGTAATTGAAGCTACCTCATTGAATGTTCTTAAGCAAGGATAGACACATTTTTGAACAGTAAAGGATTAAGGGTTCTGTTGAGCGGGCAGCTGAGTGGAGCTGAATCCATGAAAAGACCTTATTGAATGGCGGAGCAGGCTCGAGGGGCCGAATGGCCTACTCCTGCTGCTAATCCTTATTTTCATGATGGTGATCTTTTTAGAACATAAGAACATAAGAACATAAGAAATAGGAGCAGGAGTAGGCCATCTGGCCCTTCGAGCCTGCCCCGCCATTCAATAAGATCATGGCTGATCTGTCGTGACTCAGCTCCACCTTCCCGCCCTCTCCCCATAACCCTTAATCCCTTCTCTTATCAAAAACCCATCAACCCGTTTCTTAAAAATATTTAGCGAGGCAGCCTCCACCACTTCAACGGGCAGAGAATTCCAGAGATTCACCACCCTTTGAGTGAAGAAGTTCCTCCTCAACTCTGTTCTAAACCGCCCCCCCTTTATCTTGAGGCTGTGCCCCCTAGTCCTACTGTCTTTTTTGAGCGGGAACAGTCTCTCCACCTCTATCCTATCCATCCCATTCATCATCTTATACGTCTCAATGAGATCTCCCCTCATTCTTCTAAACTCTAACGAGTACAAGCCTAGTTTATTCAGCCTCTCCTCATAGCTCAATCCCCTCAACTCCGGTATCAGCCGAGTAAACCTCCTCTGCACTCCCTCCAGGGCCAAAACATCCTTGCGCAGGTGCGGCGCCCAAAACTGCACACAGTACTCCAGCTGCGGCCTCACCAATGCCCTATACAGCTGCAGCAAGACCTCCCTACTTTTATATTCAATCCCCTTCGCTATGAAGGCCAGCATCCCATTCGCCTTCCTGACCACCTGCTGCACCTGCAAGCTGGGTTTTTGCGACTCATGCACAAGGACCCCGAGGTCCCTCTGCACCGTCGCCTGCTGCAGTTTTTCGCCCCGTAAGTAATAGTCCTTCCTACCATTCCTCCTACCAAAGTGGACCACCTCACACTTGCCAACATTAAATTCCATTTGCCATTTCCTGGCCCATTCGCCCAGCCTATCTAGATCCTTCTGCAGACTCTCCACACCCTCCGCACAATTTGCCTTTCCCCCAATCTTGGTGTCATCAGCAAATTTCGACACCCTGCACTCGGTTCCCTCCTCCAGATCATCTATATAAATGGTAAATAGCTGAGGCCCCAGCACCGACCCCTGGGGCACCCCACTAGTCACCAACCGCCAATCCGAATAGCATCCATTGACCCCCACTCTCTGCCTCCTATTTGACAACCAATCCTCTATCCACGCTAACACCCTACCCCCAACTCCATGTCCCCTGACCTTCTGCAATAACCTCTTGTGAGGTACCTTGTCAAACGCCTTCTGAAAATCCAGAAAGACCACATCCACCGGCTCTCCTCCATCCACTGCCCTAGACACATCCTCATAGAACTCCAGTAAATTTGTCAGACACGACTTCCCTTTAATGAAACCGTGTTGCGTCCGCCCTATCAAGCAATTCCCCTCAAGATGCCTCGCTATTTCCTCCTTAATGACGGTTTCTAACATTTTACCTACCACAGACGTTAAACTAACCGGCCTATAATTCCCCGCCTTTTGCCTGGCACCCTTCTTAAACAACGGCGTAACATTAGCCGTTTTCCAATCTTCCGGCACTTCCCCGGAATCCAGCGACGTCTGGAAAATAACCACCAAGGCATCCACTATCACCTCCGCCATTTCTTTCAGAACCCTCGGATGCATTCCATCCGGTCCTGGGGACTTGTCCACAATCAGCCCCTCCAGTCTGTCGAGCACCACCTCTCTAGTAACAGTAATGTCATTAAGACCCTCCATTCCTACCACCTTTCCATCGCTAACACCCGGCAAATTATTCACGTCCTCCTCCGTGAAGACAGAAACAAAGAAGTTATTCAAGACCTTAGCCATATCCCTATCCCCTACCACTAGCTCCCCTTTCTCATCCTCTAAAGGACCAACGTTTATCCTAGCCAGCCTCTTCCTTTTTATATATTTATAAAAACTCTTGCTATCCTTTTTTATATTAAGTGCTAGCCCAGCCTCATAGCTTCTCCTACCCTCCTTTATCAATTTCTTTGTCAATCTTTGTTGACATTTAAACCTTTCCCAATCCTCTTCTCGCCCACTGCTCTTAGCTACTCTAAACTCCTCCGCTTTTAATTTAACACTTTCCTTCACCTCCTTCGTTATCCACGGCTTATTACCTCTCCTCCTACTGTCCTTTTTAACCATCGGAATAAATTTCTGCTGAGCACCAAGAAAGATCTCCTTAAAGATCCTCCACTGCTCCTCAGCAGACCTACCTTCCAACGCGTTCCCCCAGTCCACATTCGCCAATTCTTCTCTCATCCTACCATACTCCCCTCTATTCAAACAAAGGACGCGTGTCTGGGAACCCACTTTCTCCTCCTCCATCTGCACCAGAAACTCCACCATACAATGATCACTCTCTCCAAGAGGATCCTTCACCGCAAGGTCCCTAATTCTACCCGCCTCATTACATAGCACCAGATCCAAGATAGCTCGCTCCCTCGTCGGCTCCAACACACACTGTTCAAGGAAATTATCCCGGCAGCATTCCAAGAACTCCTCCTCGAGCCCACCGTGTCCAACATGGGTCGACCAATCAATATGCAGATTGAAATCTCCCATAACTACTGCCGTCCCATTCCTGCACGCTGCACTTATTTGCGCGTTAACAGCCCGCCCCACCTCCAGATCATTATTCGGGGGCCTATAGACGACACCCACTAGCGTCTTCCTCCCTTTTCTGTTCCTAATCTCCACCCACAACGATTCCACTTTCTGCTCCTTGGCTCCAATATCATCCCTTGCTACCACCTTGATACTATCCTTAATCAGCAGAGCTACTCCACCCCCTCTTTCCTCCTGCCTATCCTTCCTGAACACTTGATAACCCTGTACATTCATCTCCCAGTCCCTGTCACCTTGCAGCCACGTCTCTGTAATGGCCACCAGATCGTATCCATTTGTGTCGATCTGCGCCATCAGCTCATCCATTTTATTCCGAATGCTTCGTGCATTCAGATAAAGCGCTTTCATCCCAGCCTTCACCTGGACCCTACTTGCTGTAACGCCACCAATTGGGACATCCTTTGCCTCTTCCCTTACCTGTACCCTATCCTTAACTTTAGACCTCATAGCGTCACCTACCCTCGCACCCTCCCCCCCCCTAATTAGTTTAAAGCCTTGTCTACAGTCCTCTTTACTCGATTCGCCAGCACTCTGGTCCCAGCATGATTCAGACCAACCCCATCCTGCCCGAACAGGTCCCACCTACCCCAATACTGGTGCCAATGCCCCATAAATTCGAACCCATTCCTCCCACACCAATCCCTGAGCCACCCATTTACTTCCTTTATCCTATCAACCCTACACCCGTCTGCCCTCGGTTCAGGCAGTAGCCCAGAGATAACCACCTTGTCGGTTCTATTTTTTAATTCCATTCCCAGCTTCTCATACTCCCTTCCCAGATCCTCAGTCCGCATTTTGCCTACGTCGCCGGCACCCACATGTACTACAACGACTGGGTTCTCACCCTCCCACTCCAGATTCCTCTGCAGCCCAGATGTGACATCCTGTACCCGAGCACCAGGCAGACAACACACCCTTCTGTGCACTTTGTCATTGTGACAAAGGACAGTGTCAATACCCTTCACCCCACTATCCCCAATCACTACTACGTTCCTTTTCCCCTTCTCTTTGCCTATGTCCTGCTGCATCACTGTACCGTGTGCAGTTTGCTCACCAACCTCTCTTGCCTCGTCCTCTTCCAGACTGGAAGCAAGAACCTCAAACCTGTTATGCAGGTTAAGAGGCTGAGGCCTCCTCTCCTCACCCCCCTTCCTCCTCCCAGCAGCCCCCTTTTGTCCCTGACCCTTAGATTTAGCCAGTCTAGGGGCACCCTCTCTCCCCCTGATGAGCCTCAGTGTCTGTAGCTCAGAGGCCAGCTCATCCACCTTGAGCTGGAGCTCCTCCAGCAACCTGCACTTACTGCAGACATGGTCACTGGGAAGGACCCTGGGGTCCACCAGTTCCCACATCATACAGAAACCACACATCACATGCCCCTCCATTATTCACTGTAATTTTTTATGTGAAAAAAATTTTTTCCTTGTTTCTTGCTGTAGTAGTATTGGGGAAAAAAAAAATTTTTTTTTTCCTTGTTTTTTTTTCAAACGAACTCACCTGTCCTTTTTTCCCTCCAGCCCTTTTTGATATTAAGCCCTATTAGCTCACTCTGCTTCCCTCTCACTCCACTGCCCGCTCAGATGCTGCCCGCTTCCTACACCAGGCCTCCTTTTAAACCTAGCGCTGATTAGAAGCAGGCTCGTCCACAACTCGGTTCTAAACTAGCAGTAAAGACAATAAAATAAATGCTTTAAACAGTTCTACAAAGAACAAAGTGCTTTAAACTTATTTTAAACAGGTTTTTAACAGGTAAATTCTTAGCTCTCTCTCTCTCTGCTCAGTAAACAGTGAAAGGCTTCACCGTGTGGCCCTGATAATTAATTTAAATTAAAGGAGCTTCGTCCACAACTCGTTCTAAACTAGCAGTAAAGACAATAAAATAAATGCTTTAAACAGTTCTACAAAGAACAAAGTGCTTTAAACTTATTTTAAACAGGTTTTTAACAGGTAAATTCTTAGCTCTCTCTCTCTCTGCTCAGTAAACAGTGAAAGGCTTCACCGTGTGGCAGGCACGACCCGCCGTGTGAATGCCCCTCGTTTGACACGAGGTGGACCTCCACCTGTGGAATAAAGTCAAAAATATTAATCTTACAGCCTGCCTTTCCGGTGTCTCCCGAGGTTTAACCCTATTTAATATCCCCTACCATATCCCTCCATTCTCGTTTCACTCATGTGCCTATCTAACTGCATCTTAAACGAGTCCAATGTTCCTGCCTCCACCACCCTACTCGGTAGCGCGTTCCAGACCCCTACAACTCTCTGTGTAAAGAACCTTCTTCTCACCTCCAAATTATACCTCTCCCCCCTCACCCTTAAATGATGACCTCTCGTGTTTGTATCTAGTCTAGGGAGCAGTCTCTCACTATTAACTCTATCCATTCCCTTCATTATCTTATATACTTCTATCATGTCCCCTCTCAATCTCCGCCTTTCCAAGGAGAATAGTCCCAGTTTCTTCAACCTCTCCTCGTAACCCAGTCCCCCCATGCCAGGCAACATCCTGGTAAACCTCCTCTGCACCCTTTCCAGAGACTCCACGTCCTTCCGGTAGTAAGGTGACCAGAACTGGACGCAGTACTCCAAATGCGGTCTAACCAACGTTCTGTACAACTGAAGCATTAGACAGCAGCTTTTATACTCTATGCCTCTTCCTATAAAGGCCAACATCCCATAAGCCTTCCTAACGACCTTCTCCACTTGTGATGCAACCTTCATGGATTTGTGAACCTGCACTCCCAGGTCCCTCTGTATGTCAATACTCCTAATCGGCCTCCCTTTAATCTCATAGCTCCTCTCTGCATTATTCCGTCCAAAATGCATCACCTCGCATTTGTCAGGATTAAATGCCATCTGCCACCTATCTGCCCACTGCACCAACCTATCTATATCCTGTTGTATCACCTGACAATCCAGTTCCGTACCCGCCAACCCTGCCATCTTGGTGTCATCAGCAAACTTGCTAATCACACCACCTACGCCCTCTTCCAAGTCATTTATGTAGACTACAAAGAGGAGAGGTCCCAGTACTGAGCCCTGCGGCACACCACTAGTCACTGGCCTCCAGCCCGACAAGGTCCCCTCCACAACTACCCTCTGTCTCCTATTTCCCAGCCAGTTCTCAATCCACCTAGCTACCTGGCCTCGTATCCCATGCGCCTTAACCTTTTCTACCAGCCTACCGTGAGGGACTTTGTCAAACGCCTTACTGAAATCCATATAGATGACATCAACGGTTCTCCCATCGTCAACCGTTTTTGTCACCTCCTCAAAGAATTCCACCAGATTCGTAAGGCAAGACCTCCCTCTAACAAAGCCATGTTGCGTATCCCTAATCAGATCGCAACGCTCCAAATGCTCATACATCCTACCCCTAAGTATTTTTTCCATTAACTTCCCTACCACCGACGTCAAACTCACCGGTCTATAATTCCCAGGGTTATCCCTACTGCCTTTTTTGAACAACGGGACCACATTTGCTACCCTCCAGTCTTCTGGGACCTCACCTGTGTCCAAAGAAGAGACAAAGATTTGCGCCAGAGGCCCAGCAATTTCATCTTTCGCCTCCCTAAGCAGCCTGGGATAAATACCATCAGGCCCCGGAGCTTTATCCGTCTTTACGCTACCTAAAAGCCCTAGCACTTCCTCTCTCGTAATAACTATATCCTGCAAATAAACCTCCACTCCCTCCAAGAGACCACATGATTCCGAACCCCTCTCCTTTGTGAATACCGACGCAAAGTATTCATTCAGGAGCTCCCCCATCCCCTCCGACTCAATACACAACTCACCACTCTTGTCCCTAAGAGGACCAATTTTCCCTCTAACTATTCTCTTGCCTCTGATATAGGAATAAAATGCCTTTGGATTTTCCTTAATAAAACTAGAGGGCATAGGCTTAAGGTGAGAGATACAAAAAGAGTCCAAAGGAGCAGTTTTTTCACATTGTGGTGAGTTTCTGGAACAAGCTGCCAGAGGTACTGGTGTAGGTGGGAAGAATTTTTTCTTTTCAAAAGCGATTAGACTGTTATATAGTAAGATGGGCATAGTCAGATATGGGCCAAACATGGGTAATTGGGGCTAGTGGTTGAAAAAAGGGGCAGCATGGATAAGTTGGGCCAAAGGGCCTGTTTCCATGTTGTAAATGTCTGTGACTCCATCTAACCTCATGCTGCACCTGTCCTGGGAGTGTTTGATGGGGACAGTGTAGAAGGAGCTTTAGTCTGCATTTCATGCTATGCTGTACCTGGCCTGGGAGTGTTTGATGGGTATAGTGTAGGGGGAGCTTTAATCTCTATTTAACCTATGTTGTATCTGTCCAGGGAGTATTTGATGGGGACAGTGTAGAAAGAGCTTTAATCTGTATCTAACCCTGTGCTGTTCCTGTCCTGGGAGGTGTTTGATGGGACAGTGTAGAGGAAGTTTTACACTGTATTTAACCTTGAGTGCGGTGAAGGATGGATTGCAACAGGAGGATGAGAATTGTAGGAGCTGGAGGAAATTGCAGCGATCGGTAGAGAGGGGGATGAGACAGTTTAACATTTAAAATTATAGTTTAAAATTTTTTTGTGTTAGTGTCACAAGGAGGCTTACATTAACACTGCAATGAAGTTGCTGTGAAAATCCCTTAGTTGCTACACTCTGGTGCCTGTTCGGGTACATTGAGAGAGAATTTAGCATAGCCAATGCACCTAACCTTTCAGAGGAAAGCCACACAGACATGGGAAGAACGTGCAAACTCAACACACTGACCCAAGCCAGGAATCCAACTCAGGTCCCCGGCTCAGAGATTTGAACAGGAGGATGAGAATTGTAGTTGCTGGGGGAGGTTTAGACATAGGGAGGGGAAGAGACATGAACCAGAGAATGAGGATTGTGGGGGCTGTTGGAGATTAGAGGGGAAGGGGGAAATCTGAACAGGATTTGTAGGGGCTGGCGGAAGTCACAACAACAGGGAGGGAGGGATTTGAACAGGAGGCTGAGTTTGTGCACTGCAGACTGTAATGGGATTGAGATCAACTGGCCAGTGGATAGAAAAACGGCAGATGAGTTGCATTTTGGTAAGATAAACCAGGGCAGGACTTACACAGTTAATAGTAGGGCCCTGGGGAGTGTTGTCAAACAGAGGCGCCAAGGCAGAGGTAGGTACATAGTTCCTTGAAAGTGGTGTCATAGGTAGACAGGGTGATGAAGAAAGTGTTTGGCACACTTGCCTTCATTGATCAGAGCAATGGGTACAAGACATTGGTAAGGCCACATTTGGAGTTGTGTCTACTATTCTGGTCACCCTGCTACAGGATGTTATTAAGTTGGAAAGGGTGAAAAAAAAAATTTACAAGGATATTCCCGGGACTGAAAGATTTGAATTGGATGGATAGGCTGGGATTTTTTCCCTGGCGTGTAGGAGAATGAGGGGTGACTTTATAGAGGTTTATAAAATTTGTGAGGAGCGTCAATCAAGTGAATAACTGAGGTCTTCCCCCCAGGATAGGGGGAGTCCAAAACTGGAAGACGTAGGTTTAAGGTGAAGGGAGAAAGATTTAACAGAGACCTGAGGGGCAACTTTTTCACACAGTGTGTGATGTGTATATGGAATGAGCTGCCCGAGGAGGTGGTAGAGGCGGGTATAATTACAACATTTAACAGAAATTTGGACAGGTACATGGATAGGAAAGGTTTAGAGGGATATGTGCCAACTGCAGACATGTGGGATGAAGTTTAGTTTAGGAAACCTAGTTGGCCTGGACAAATTGGGCTGAAGGGCCTGTTTCTGTGTCTCTTATAGCTAATGGCAGAGACTGGAGGTTATTGTGATAGGGAGGGAGGGATTTGTACACGAGGTTCAGAATTGTTGAGGCTGGAGGAGGTTACAGATAGAGATGGAGTTGAACAGAGGGAATTTTGAGGGCTGGTGGACTTTACTCAGAAAGGAAAGGAGGCACTCCTCAGCCTCATTCTCCCCCTCCCCTGTCTCCTTTTCCTTTCCTAATGGGGACAATGTAGAGGGAGATTTACTCTGTGTCTAACCCCGTGCTATACCTGTCCTGGGAGTGTTTGATGGGGGGACAGTGTAGAGGGAGCTTTACTCTGTATCTAAACCCATGCTGTACCTGTTTTGGGAGTGTTTGATGGGGGGGACGGTGTAGAGGGAGCTTTACTCTGTATCTAACCCCGTGCTGTACCTGTCCTGGGAGTGTTTGATGGGGGACAGTGTAGAGGGAGCTTTACTCTGTATCTAAACCCATGCTGTACCTGTTTTGGGAGTGTTTGATGGGGGGGACGGTGTAGAGGGAGCTTTACTCTGTATCTAACCCCGTGCTGTACCTGTCCTGGGAGTGTTTGATGGGGACAGTGTAGAGGGAGCTTTACTCTGTATCTAACCCCGTGCTGTACCTGTCCTGGGAGTGTTTGATGGGGGACAGTGTAGAGGGAGCTTTACTCTGTATCTAACCCCGTGCTGTACCTATCCTGGGAGTGTTTGATGGGGGGGACAGTGCAGAGGGAGCTTTACTCTGTATCTAAACCCATGCTGTACCTGTCCTGGGAATGTTTGATGGGGGGGACGGTGTAGAGGGAGCTTTACTCTGTATCTAACCCCATGCTGTACCTGTTTTGGGAGTGTTTGATGGGGGACAGTGTAGAGGGAGCTTTACTCTGTATCTAAACCCATGCTGTACCTGTCCTGGGAATGTTTGATGGGGGGGACGGTGTAGAGGGAGCTTTACTCTGTATCTAACCCCATGCTGTACCTGTCCTGGGAATGTTTGATGGGGGACGGTGTAGAGGGAGCTTTACTCTGTATCTAACCCCATGCTGTACCTGTTTTGGGAGTGTTTGATGGGGGACAGTGTAGAGGGAGCTTTACTCTGTATCTAACCCCGTGCTGTACCTATCCTGGGAGTGTTTGATGGGGGGACAGTGCAGAGGGAGCTTTACTCTGTATCTAAACCCATGCTGTACCTGTCCTGGGAGTGTTTGATGGGGACAGTGTAGAGGGAGCTTTACTCTGTATCTAACCCCGTGCTGTACCTATCCTGGGAGTGTTTGATGGGGACAGTGTAGAGGGAGATTTACTCTGTATCTAAACCCATGCTGTACCTGTCCTGGGAGTGTTTGATGGGGACAGTGTAGAGGGAGCTTTACTCTGTATCTAACCCCGTGCTGTCCCTGTCCTGGGAGTGTTTGATGGGGGGACAGTGTAGAGGGAGCTTTACTCTGTATCTAACCCCGTGCTGTACCTGTCCTGGGAGTGTTTGATGGGGACAGTGTAGAGGGAGCTTTACTCTGTATCTAACCCCGTGCTGTACCTGTCCTGGGAGTGTTTGATGGGGGGACAGTGTAGAGGGAGCTTTACTCTGTATCTAACCCCGTGCTGTACCTGTCCTGGGAGTGTTTGATGGGGGACAGTGTAGAGGGAGCTTTACTCTGTATCTAACCCCGTGCTGTACCTATCCTGGGAGTGTTTGATGGGGACAGTGTAGAGGGAGATTTACTCTGTATCTAAACCCATGCTGTACCTGTCCTGGGAGTGTTTGATGGGGACAGTGTAGAGGGAGCTTTACTCTGTATCTAACCCCGTGCTGTCCCTGTCCTGGGAGTGTTTGATGGGGGGACAGTGTAGAGGGAGCTTTACTCTGTATCTAACCCCGTGCTGTACCTGTCCTGGGAGTGTTTGATGGGGACAGTGTAGAGGGAGCTTTACTCTGTATCTAACCCCGTGCTGTACCTGTCCTGGGAGTGTTTGATGGGGGGACAGTGTAGAGGGAGCTTTACTCTGTATCTAACCCCGTGCTGTACCTGTCCTGGGAGTGTTTGATGGGGGACAGTGTAGAGGGAGCTTTACTCTGTATCTAACCCCGTGCTGTACCTGTTTTGGGAGTGTTTGATGGGGGACGGTGTAGAGACAGTACATTATTTCTCACAAACAGAGGTTAAAAGCTGAAGAGGTTTAGCGGTTTTATTTTGAGAGAGGATGGTAACAGGACTGTCACTGGATCCCACGCCAGCGCAGTGATGTGTACACGATTGTCTCGTCCTCTCTGACGGAGCAAAGCAAGGCGGTCTTCTTGACGTTGGAGCCCAGGCGGCCAGCTGTCACGATGTCCTGCAGGGGCAACCCTTTCTTGTAGGGGATACAGATAGCAATGAAATGCGCGTGGAATCGCATTGGGTCACCTGTGGGAAGACGAGAGGGTGAAACAGACAGTTAATTGTAGGGGACTCGGAGAAAGCAACACTGAGGAGGGGAGAAAGAGAAACGGGGAGGTACAGAGAGGGAATTCCAGAGCTTAAGGCTCCTACCCAGGCAGCTGAAGACACGACCACTAATGGCAGAGCAACGGGGATCGAGGGTACGAGCACAGAGTTCTGAGAGGATTGGGCAGCACAGCTCCAGGGACCTGGGTTTGATTCCCGGCTTGAGTCACTGTGTGGAGTTTGCACATTCTCCTCGTGACTGCGTGGGTTTTCTCCGGGTGCTCCCCCCACACTCCCAAAGAAGTGCGGGTTAGGTTGATTGGCTATGATTAAATTGCCCCTTAGTGTCCTGAGAAGTGTAAGTTAGGGATTAGTGGATAAAATATGTGAGGATATGGGGGTAGGGCCTGGGAGGGAGTGTGGTCGGTGCAGACTCGATGGGTCGAATGGGCTCTTCCTCTACCGCAGGGTTTCTATGATGATATCAGGAGGCTCGATCTATCATGGAATCTCTACATTTGTCCCATTGAGGCTGCACCAACTCTTACCCAGGCCCTATGCCTCTAACCCCCACGTATTTGCTCCACTAATGAAGGGGCAATTTCACATTGCCAATCCACCTAACCTGTGGATTTGTGTGGGAGGAAAGCAAAGCTTCCAGGGGAAGCCCACAGAGCCATGGGCAGAACGTGCAAACTCCAAGCTGGAATTGAACCCGGATGCCTGGCAATGTGACACAGCAGCATTAACCACAATGCCACCCTATTACATCCTACAGAGACAATGAGGGAAGGAGCGAGGGAGGGGATTTGTAGGGGAGGATGAGAACTGTAGGGAGATCGTATTACCTGGGTAGACCAGGAAGTCTCCACCGAACTTGCCGCCACTCGTTAGCCGGTACCCCTTTGCGTGGAGGTCCTTGAAGACGCAGTAGCGGAGGCCGTGGGCACGCTCACCAGGATAGGGCCAGTCTGCCGAGGCCACTCGCCAGTCTAACACGGTCAACTGGCGAGGCTGGGGGCAGGCTGTGTGGATCTGGGTCAGGGTGTTCTCCAAGGGAAAGGTGAAGGTCTGCTCCAAATCTTCCAGCTCCTTCAGGGGTCCTGGGAGAACTTCATCAGCAGCCTCTGAACCTGGAATCAACAAGGAAACTCAGTCCCCAGTTACTCAACAGCAGTTACCCCTCTGCCCCCTCTCCCATGTTTTCCAGTCTCCCCATCCACCCATTTACTTCCTTTGTCCTTCAATCCCCATCTACCCCACAGTGCTCGCAGTGTGGTCTAACCGAGAGATACAGAGAGCAGAACTGCACAGTGCTCGCAGTGTGGTCTGACAGAGAGATACAGAGAGCAGAACTGCACAGTGCTCGCAGTGTGGTCTGACAGAGAGATACAGAGAGCAGAACTGCACAGTGCTCGCAGGGTGGTCTAACCGAGAGATACAGAGAGCAAAACTGCACAGTGCTCGCAGTGTGGTCTAACCGAGAGATACAGAGAGCAGAACTGCACAGTGCTCGCAGTGTGGTCTAACCGAGAGATACAGAGAGCAGAACTGCACAGTGCTCGCAGTGTGGTCTGACAGAGGGAGATCGGAACTGCACGGTGCTCCAAGTGTGGCCTAACTGATAGATATGGAGGCTGGAACTGTGCACAGTGCTCGCAGTGTGGTCTAACTGAGGGATACGAAGACTGGAACTGTGTACAGTGTTCCCAGTGTGGTCGAACCAAGGGATATGAAGACCGGAACCCTGCATGGTGCTCCCAGTGTGGTCTAACAGAGGAATACAGAGACTGGAACTGCGCACGGTGCTCCCAGTGTTGTCTAACCAAGGGATACTGTGACCAGAACTGTGTTTTCTACCCCTTCTCTCCGTGCACCCCTCCCCCCCACACTGCCAAATTCCCTCACCGGTGTCCTGCTGATGTTTCTGTGCGTATTTCTTTTGTCGGCCCTGCCTGATGCGCTCGGATAGTCCCTGCAGGATTTCCCTCTTCTCCTCCAGGGCCAGCTGGCGTTGCTCAGAGTGCAGATGTTCCAGGAGCTGTCGGTGTTTCTCCTCCTCCTCCTCCTCCCGGCCAGGCTCAGCATCCCCTGGGCCGTGGGCTCTGACCAGCACTCCCAGCCCCCTCTCAGCCAGGAGACTGGCCTCCTCGGGCAGCAGGCGGAGGGGGAGGCCAAGGCGACTGTTTTGCCGGGGCTGCCGGGCCAGTGACCCCACTGGATTCCCGCACAGGCTGTGAAGTTCCCGGAGCCGGCGAGCATCCTCGGCGCTCCAGACCAAGGCCTGACCTTCCGCTACGTAAACCACGATCATTGCTGCCCTGCCTGTAAACAGCAATACACAGAGCAATCCCATTAGAA
Source organism: Prionace glauca (assembly GCA_037974335.1). Classification (NCBI taxonomy): domain Eukaryota; kingdom Metazoa; phylum Chordata; class Chondrichthyes; order Carcharhiniformes; family Carcharhinidae; genus Prionace; species Prionace glauca. The sequence continues at coordinate 142,165,868 of CM075725.1, read as the reverse complement.
TCTGTGATAGAAACTCCCCAAACCGCTCCCCCCCCCCCGAATCCCCCAGAACCCCCACTGAAACCCTCCAAAATCCCAAACCCTTCATCCTATACCCCTCCTGCCACACCTCCCACACTCAGTCCTCTTCACTGCTACACTCTCTCCAATTGCCATACTCCAGATCTCTCGCTCTTCCCCGTATCCAACATGCTCACTCTTCATTCCCACATTCCCTGTTCATATCTCTCTGACTCACTCCTCCTCCCATTTACTGCCACACACACTCCGTCCTGTTTCAATCACTCCTGCTGCATTGCCACACTCCCTCCATCGTGCAGCTTTCCACTGCCACACTCTCCTAATGTCTCTTCTTACTCTCTTCCCTCCCTCTTCTCTCAATCACCCTCTCTCCACCCCAATCCACTCCTTCCACCCCCCTCTCTCTACCCCTCCACCCCCCTCTCTCTCTCTAACTCTCCCCCCCCTCTCTCTCTCTACCCCTCCACCCCCCTCTCTCTCTCTACCCCTCCACCCCCCTCTCTCTCTACCCCTCCACCCCCCTCTCTCTCTCTACCCCTCCACCCCCCTCTCCCTCTCTACCCCTCCACCCCCCTCTCTCTCTCTACTCCTCCACCCCCTCTCTCTCTCTCTACACCTCCACCCCCCTCTCTCTCTCTACACCTCCCGCCCCCCTCTCTCTCTCTACCCCTCCACCCCCCTCTCTCTCTCTACACCGCCCCCAGTTGTAACACAACCCAAAAATGAGCTTTTATTTTATGTAAATGGAGGGAGATTGCAGTACTCTAGGGTACAGAGGGATCTGGGCATCCCAGTGCACAAATCAGGAAAGATGCAGATAGAGCGAGTGATTATGAAAGTGATTCAAATGATATTTATCGCAAGGAAGATCAAACAAGGGAAACAAGTCAGGCAATTTTGCTGTCAGTTCTACGGGGCATTAGCAACACCAGATCTGGGGGTGTACTGTACACTTTTGGCCTTTTTTGAGACACTGGGAGTTGTTTCAGAGGTTCACTGGGGCTTATCCCTGGGATAGAACATAGAACACTACAGCACAAACAGGCCCTTTGGCCCACAAGTTGCGCCAATCACATCTATACCTACCAAGCCATAGAACTATCTGTAACTTCCAATGCCATTAGATCCCATATATTCACCCAGAAGTCTTTTAAAAGACCCCAGCGAGTTCACCTCTACCACCACTGATGGCAGCCAATTCCACTCACTCACCACCCTCTGAGTAAAAAAACTTTCTCCTAACATGTCCTCTGTACTTGCTCCCAGCACCTTAAACCTGTGTTCTCTCGTAGCGACCACTTCAGCCCTCCAAGAATCCACCCTATTTATTCCTCTTAACATTTTATAAGCCTCTATCAGGTCGCCTCTCAATCTTTGTCTCTCCAGGGAGAAGAGACCTAGCTCCCTCAACCTATCTTCATAAGGCATGCCTCCCAATCCAGGCAACATCCTTGTAAATCTCCTCTGCACCCTCTCAATAGCTTCCACATCCTTCCTGTAGTGAGGCGACCAGAACTGCGCACAGTACTCCAAATGGGGTCTGACAAGGGTCCTATAAAGTTGCAGCATTATCTCCCGACTCCTAAACTCAATCCCTCGATTAATGAAGGCCAGTACACCATACGCCTTCTTGACCACATCCTCCACCTGCGAGGCCGATACCCCCACCCCAAGATCCTTCTGCTCTTCAACCCAACTAAGACTCCTACCCTTGATGTTGTACTCCTGCAGCCCGTTGGTCCTGCCAAAATGGACCACTACACATTTATCCGCGTTGAAGTCCATCTGCCACTTCTCCGCCCAGTCTTGCATCCTATCTGTGTCACGCTGCAACTTCTGACATCCCTCCAGACTATTCACAACACCACCAACCTTCGTACTGTCAGCGAACTTACTAACCCATCCCTCCACTTCCTCATCTAGGTCGCTTATGAAAATGACAAACAGCAAGGGTCCTATAACAGATCCCTGGGGCACCCCACTGATGACCGACCTCCCTGCAGAAAAAGACCCATCCACAGCCACAACGGATGAGTGGGAGCGGGAAGTTATCTTTATGAGGAAAGGGCAGAGCAGGTTGAGAGTTGTAGCCCACCGAGAGTTTTGAAGAATGAGAGTTGATCTTCCTGAGACATATCAGATCCTGGGGTGGGGTATTAAATTCGAGGATCGGCACAAAGGGCCGAATGGCCTTAGTTTCCAGGTTTCATTCATATTCCTGGATGTTGTACTTTTATCCACAACAATATCCGTTCCCACTCTTGTTCCCCATCACCTATTCTTTCCTTTCTACTGTGTGTGTCTATTAAACCTCGACACATGATATCTGATGCCTTTGTTTTATTTAATAGATTTCTTTGCCTCCTGCGGGCCGGTGGGGACCGGGACTCGAACCCGCACTCCACCGATTCCAGAGACACCGCCACTGCCTCTCGGCCACTTTCAAAGCAGGGCTGTCATCCCAGGCATCAAACCTTCTTATTGGACTGAGACTCAGTGTTCGACACGTCATAAAGCTCCACGCCCCCATCGGAGAAAGTCCCTCCCCAATTGGCCGGCTCGCACTTCCACGGGTCTAATATACCCATCACGGGCAACAAGGAATGATCAACGCCCGCCACACGTAGATCAAAAAGCGTATCACCCCATTTGCCAAAGCGGCCATCAATCAGTCTCGCCCATCGTTTGATTGGTGCAGGATCAGACCCAGTCTGGCAATCACAACGATATCACAATGGTCAACACCCCGCAGCAGGTGGCCTTCCAGTGACGTCGGCGCTGGCCAATCAGGTTCTCTTGCACCGGGATTGGTCAGGGCGGGATCCCGAGACCTCCCTCCCTAGTGGTCATCTGAACGTCACTCAAGCCAGTCCGCCAGCTGATTGGTCAGTTGGCTGTGCATCAGGCGCGTCTAGCTCTTGATTGGTCAGCGCAACTGCCAATCAGCTGGCCCCCTCTCATCCCGCCCCCTCCTCAATACCGGCGGCCTGCTACTGCTCCTTCTTCTGCTCCGGCGTCGTCCCCGCCTGGGCCCGCTTCATCCGCGCCTCTAGCCGCTTGTTCTGGTAGTGCTTCACCCCGGCGAAGGCCAGGCACAGCAGCAGGGTCTTGGCCGCCAGCAGGTAGAGCAGGAAAGGCACGTTGTTCAACGCCTGCCAGTTAACCATCTTGTGGCTGCCCTTCCCCCACACCCACGTGGGGACCCAACCAATCATAGTGTCCATCGGACGGGCCGGTCCAATCAGGCGACTCCGTTTAGTGAGAGGCGGCCAATCCTACCCTGGCCAATCAATGTCGTCATCTCTGCCTGACGGACGTACCACCCAACCAATCGCAAGCGATTCAGTCAGGGTCTGTGCTTTTGACGTCACAACCGATCTGGCACAGCCCAACCAGTCAGAGTGCCGGACCATGTCACGAGGACACTGCTCGGCTCCGTCAATCGCTTTTCGGGGCTGACTACCGTCCTCTGATTGACATTGGCCGCGACCAATCAGCGTCTAATATGTTTAGTGGTCACTGGCCTCACAAAGACATTGGTCGGAAAACACGTCAATCAGCACCCAGCAGGAAATTCCAGGTGGTGGTTCTCAACCAATGGGTTGCAGAGCTCTGAACAGCTGAGCCAGTCAGGATGTGTCTCGGCTGTGAGAGGGCGGGCTATTGGCCCCTGCAGGTAGTGGGAAGGGGAGGTCAAACCAGGAGCCCTTTGACCTTTGCCAACTTGAAATGGGTTTGGGGTGAGCAAGTGTTGGGTGTTGTGGGGTTGGGGGAACGACATAGGCCGATTTCCCCAGGGCGGCCAACATAAGAACATAAGAAATAGGAGCAGGAGTAGGCCATCTGGCCCTTCGAACCTGCCCCGCCATTCAATAAGATCATGGCTGATCTGTCGTGACTCAGCTCCACCTTCCCGCCCTCTCCCCATAACCCTTAATCCCCTCTCTTAACAAAAACCCATCAACCCGTTTCTTAAAAATATTTAGCGAGGCAGCCTCCACCATTTCAACGGGCAGAGAATTCCAGAGATTCACCACCCTTTGAGTGAAGAAGTTCCTCCTCAACTCTGTTCTAAACCGCCTCCCCTTTACCTTGAGGCTGTGCCCCCTAGTCCTACTGTCTTTTTTGAGCGGGAAGAGTCTCTCCACCTCTATCCTATCCATCCCATTCATCATCTTATACGTCTCAATGAGATCTCCCCTCATTCTTCTAAACTCTAACGAGTACAAGCCTAGTTTATTCAGCCTCTCCTCATAGCTCAATCCCCTCAACTCCGGTATCAGCCTAGTAAACCTCCTCTACACTCCCTCCAGGGCCAAAATATCCTTGCGCTGGTGCGGCGCCCAAAACTGCACACAGTACTCCAGCTGCGGCCTCACCAATGCCCTATACAGCTGCAGCAAGACCTCCCTACTTTTAAATTCAATCCCCCTCGCTATGAAGGCCAGCATCCCATTCGCCTTCCTGACCACCTGCTGCACCTGCAAGCTGGGTTTTTGAGACTCATGCACAAGGACCCCGAGGTCCCTCTGCACCGTCGCCTGCTGCAGTTTTTCACCACGTAAGTAATAGTCCTTCCTACCATTCCTCCTACCAAAGTGGACCACCTCACACTTGCCAACATTAAATTCCATTTGCCATTTCCTGGCCCATTCGCCCAGCCTATCTAGATCATTCTGCAGACTCTCCACACACTCCTCACAATTTGCCTTTCCCCCAATCTTGGTGTCATCAGCAAATTTCGACACCCTACACTCGGTTCCCTCCTCCAGATCATCTATATAAATGGTAAATAGCTGAGGCCCCAGCACCGACCCCTGGGGCACCCCACTAGTCACCAACCGCCAATCCGAATAGCATCCATTGACCCCCACTCTCTGCCTCCTATTTGACAACCAATCCTCTATCCACGCTAACACCCTACTCCCAACTCCATGTCCCCTGACCTTCTGCAATAACCTCTTGTGAGGTACCTTGTCAAACGCCTTCTGAAAATCCAGAAAGACCACATCCACCGGCTCTCCTCTATCCACTGCCCTAGACACATCCTCATAGAACTCCAGTAAATTTGTCAGACACGACTTCCCTTTAATGAAACCGTGTTGCGTCCGCCCTATCAAGCAATTCCCCTCAAGATGCCTCGCTATTTCCTCCTTAATGACGGTCAACCCACAGTGGAGCCTGGAGAATGAGCCTGGGCCACAAAGGGGAAGGGATGAGCATCAAGTGATGGTTAAGATGACCTAGCCCAGTGACCATTGTCCCCTAAGTGACCCCTGCTGCTATCCTGCTGACCCCTGTAACACACAATGGTGACCACATCACCCACTCCCTCATGACCTGATTCCCCTCCCACTCCCCCGCCATTGGAAACACAGAAAATAGAAGCAAGAGTTGGCCGTTAAGCCCATTGAGCCTGCATTGCTGTACATTTTGATCATGGCTGATCATCAAATTTAATATCCTGATTCCCCCCTATATCCCTTTTGCCCCAGTTGAACTCACCCCCCCACCCGCACTTCCATCCCCATGATCTCTGCCTCTCCCAGTGACTCCTACATCTACCCTCCCGTGACACCCGTCACTTGGTAACTGACCCCGACCCTCTTCCACAACTCCTGTCTCCCCACTCACCCTACCTTCCTCGTGATCACTGACTCCTCGTGGCCCTTTTCCCCCAGTCACTTTTGAGTTCCCCAGTTAACTTTGCCTCCCTGCAGCAACCCCTACATCATGGGGATACCTTCACGCTTATTGATTATTTTGTGCACAACAGGGGACGGGGGAGGCGATGGGGGAGAGGACGGGAAGGTGGAGGGCACAGGAGGGTGGTGGGGAAGGAGGGCATGGGAGGGTGGAGGGGAGGGAGGGCACGGGAGGGTGGAGAGCACGGGAGGGTGGAAGGGAGGGAGGGCAGGGGAGGGTGGAAGGGAGGGAGGGCACGGGAGGGTGGAGGGGACGGAGGGCACGGGATGGGGTGAGGGAAGAGTGGAGGGGGTGAGGGGATGAAGGGAGGGGAGGGTGGAGGTGAGGGAATGGGAGGGTGGAGGGGGAGGGTGGAGGTGGAGGGGAGAGTGGACGGGGGGAGGGGAGAGTGGACGGGGTGAGGGGAGGGTGGAGGGGAGAGTGGAGGGGGTGAGGGGAGGGTGAAGGGGGTGAGGGGAGGGTGAAGGGGGTGAGGGAGGAGGGGAGGGGAGAAGGAAGAGGGATGGGGAAGGGAGAGGGGGTACCGAGGACGGGACAGAAGGGGAAGAGGGGAGGGTGGGGCAGGAAAGTCAACTTGAAAATTGAGCCAAGGCCTAATTGAATATGGGAACAAGCATATGGGGGCTCAGTCCACGCTCACTCCTGTTTAGAACCCTCTGTTAAAGCATGAGAGAGGTCAAAGACAAGAGGATGTGAGTCTGTCTGCCATTTGACAGAATGTTCCAATAGAAAGGTTAGAGGCCAATGATATCTGCTCTGGGATGGACCAGAATTTTGTCCTGATTAAATATTGTGTGCATCATTAATATTCCAAAATCCAATCTACAATGATTTATTCCATTCCCTCTAGCAACTGGAGCCCAAGAGGCGATCCCAGATTCATGTTTGCAGCGTATCACTGCCTCTTTCCAACTCCATGACATTGTTTGCCTCTTCTTCCACTCCCCCCTCAGCTGATCTGCTGTTGATTCCCTCGTCCTCCTCCTTCCTTACCTCCAGACTCCACCAGTCGAATATACCCCTTCCTACTTTCTCACACTCTAACTTCCCTAAACCAAGGCTCATCCAAAACTGTGCTGCCTCTCCACTCTTCACCCCCCCACCGTCTCCATTCCACCTTTGTGTAACCAATAGCAATTTCTGTTCGCCTTTTGCCTCCAGGCTCAATGGCTTCTGACTATGTATTGTCTTATTTTAAAATGATCTTCCATGGTTTTACATTCCTCCATGGCCTCAGCAACCACCTCCAGCCCCTACAACAGTCCCTATCTCTGTTACCTCCTCCAGCACCTACAATCCTCCCTCTGTCTGTAAGCTCCTCCAGCCCCTACACTTACCTGTCTCTGTAAGCTTCTCCAGTCCCTATAACCCTCCTTATCTCTGTAAGCTCTTCTAGCGCCTGCAAAACTCCCTATCTCTATAAGCTCCTCCAATCCCTACAACCCTCCCTATGTCTGTAAGCTCCTCCAGTTCCTACAACCCTCCCTCTCTTTGTAAGCTCCTCCAGATCTACAACATTCCCTATCTCTGTAAGCTCCTCGTTGACCTACAATCCTCCCTATCTCTGTAAGCTCCTCCAGACCCTACAACCTTACCTCTGTAAGCTTCTCAGTCCCTACAACCCTCCCTATTTCTGTAAGCTCTTCCAGCCCCTACAGCCCTCACTGTCTCTCTAAGCTTCTCCAGTCCTAACAAGGATATTTTGGCCCTGGAGGGAGTGCAGAGGAGGTTTACTAGGCTGATACCGGAGTTGAGGGGATTGAGCTATGAGGAGAGGCTGAATAAACTAGGCTTGTACTCGTTAGAGTTTAGAAGAATGAGGGGAGATCTCATTGAGACGTATAAGATGATGAATGGGATGGATAGGATAGAGGTGGAGAGACTCTTCCCGCTCAAAAAAGACAGTAGGACTAGGGGGCACAGCCTCAAGATAAAGGGGGGGCGGTTTAGAACAGAGTTGAGGAGGAACTTCTTCACTCAAAGGGTGGTGAATCTCTGGAATTCTCTGCCCGTTGAAGTGGTGGAGGCTGCCTCGCTAAATATTTTTAAGAAACGGGTTGATGGGTTTTTGATAAGAGAGGGGATTAAGGGTTATGGGGAGAGGGCGGGAATGTGGAGCTGAGTCACGACAGATCAGCCATGATCTTATTGAATGGCGGGGCAGGCTCGAAGGGCCAGATGGCCTACTCCTGCTCCTATTTCTTACGTTCTTATGTAACATCATTCCCTATCTCTCTAATCTCTAATGTGGGCTGGGAGAGTGAATGCAAAGTTCTGGGATTCTCTTCCTTAAGTTCTCCACGCATTGGCCTCGTTCTCCTGCTCTCTGACACTCTTGAACACACCCCCTTCTTTGATGGTACCTTTGTCTGATGTCTCAGTTATCTCCTCTCCGATCTCGATGTCAAACCTGGCTTCACATTGTTCTGGTGAAGGGTTTTGGTTGTGGCTGTGTACGCAGTCACCTCCAAATGAAACTGCTGGTGACAAATGCCATTTGGGAGATGTGGGATGGTTTCAGAAGGGTGGCAAATTGGCCCAGCATAGAACCCTACAGTGCAGAAACAGGCCCTTCGGCCCATCGAGTCTGCACCGAACACAATCCCACCCAGACCCTATCCCCATATCCCTCCACATTTACCTGCTGCTAATCCCTCTAACCTACACATCCCAGGACACTAAGGGGCAATTTTAGCATAGCCACTGAACCTAACCCGCACATCTTTGGCCCATTCTGTCTGTGCTAGCCCACTGCATCTTGTCCTACATTGCTATATTAGATATTGACCTCCTGAAGACTTGCATCTTCCATATTCTCAGCCAGCCCATTCCAGCTCCTCCCCACTTATTATGTGAGAGTATTTTCTCCTCCTGCCACTATTGATTCTTTAGCTAATCCCTGTCCCTCTCATTCCCGATCCTTCTGCCTTTGGGAAGAGTTTCTGTCCATACCCTGTGCAATTTGGAACCCCTGTGATCAGATCTCCTCTTTGTCTTCTCTTCCCCAAGGAGAACAGTCCTTCCCCATCTCTCCCCCATCACTGACATCCCTCAATCTCCTCTATTTTTGTCCCTGTTATGTCACTCCTGTGGTAATGATGTTACACTCTAGCCTTGGTTCAAATATGGACAGAACAGCTGACACCAGAAACTCAACTGAACCCAGCTGTATTAATATCATAACCACAAGAGCAGATCAGAGGCTGGGAATCCTGCGGAGGAGATTACTCACCTCCTGATTCTTCAAAGCCAGTCCACCATCTACAAGGAACAAGTCAGGAGTGTGAATGAATACTCTCTCACTTGTCTGGATGGGGGCAGCTCCAACAACACTCAGAAAACCCGACTCCATCCAGGTCAAAGAAGCCCCACTTAATCGGTATCACTCCCTTCATCACTGGCAAACTGTAGCAGCCGTGTGTAACATCTAGAAGATGCACTGTAGTAATTAACCAAGGCTCCTTAGGCAGCACCTTCCAAACCCACAACAGCTACCGCCTAGAAGGATAAGAGCAGCAGATACCAGGGAACACCACTACCTGAGGGAAGTTCCCCTCCAAGTCATTCACCATCCTGACTTGGAAATATATTGGCCATTCCTTCACTGTCGCTGGGTCAAACTCTCTCCCTAACAGCACAGTGGGTGTACCTACACCTCATGGACTGCAGCGGGTTCAAGAAGGCAGCTCACCCACCACCTTCTCAAGGGGCAGTTTGGGATGGGCATTAAGTGCTGGGCCCAGCCAGTGGCACCCACATTCTGTAATATACATATTCTGAATATACATATATACAAAAGAGGTGTGGACAGCTTGTCGAGGGAAAAGGATTGCTCCTGATCTTTGTCCTGAATGAGGTGGTGTGTAAGATTCCCTGAGTGGCAGCCAGCCAGCCTGTTAGTGTTTAGAGAAGGAGATGGGTTGGCTTTACCCCATCGCTGTGTGCATATCTGTAACTGGTGCAGGATGTAGCAGTGGTTTCCGCTGCCTGTTGACAGCACCTGTCTCTGATTCTCTCTCTCTCTCTTGCTCCGTGTTCCTCGCCTGCCTCCCCTCCCCTCCCCTCCCCTCCGATGTGCCAACCACCTGGCGCTGTCTCACCCTCCAGCGAAAGCACCGCCACGGAGGCTGAAGGTAAGACATTTCCTGCCCCGCTGGTGAGCAGTTGGTGGCAGGGTTTTGGGGGAGGGAACGAGAGAGCAGAGGAGGGAGATGTGGATGATCACCCACCCTTTCCCTCTCTCCCCCCCATCCCCCACTCTCTGGGCAGCAGGTAGAGAGAGGCTTGGGGGGTTTGGGGGGGGGGGGGGGGGGTGGAGGTGGAGGGCTGTGGTGGAGAGCGTACTGCTCTCATTGAGAAGAGGATGGTCTGCATGAGAGTCCCGAGGCTAAGATGTACTAGTCTCAGTCAGTCTCATTCACAGCAAAATGTCCACTGTTGTCTGCTTTGATTTCCAAACGTTGGAAATATAGTGATACTCCATACCTCTCCTCTCTCTGTGTCTGTCCCTCCCCCTCATTCCCCCTTTCTTCCTCTGTCTCTGTCGCTCTCTCTCTCCTCCTGTCCCTCTTTTTGTCTCTCTTTCTCTCTCTCTCTGTATCTTTCTCTCCTGCTCTCCCTCCCTCTGTGATTCCTCCTCTCCATCACTCCCTGTCTCTGTGTCTCTCTCACCACCACCCCCCCCCCCCCCCCCCACTACCCCCGCTCCCTCTGTCTCTCCTCTTCTGTCCCTCTCTCCTTCTCTCATAGAATCTTCATAGTCCGGAAGGAGGCCATTCAGCCCATCGAGTCTGCACCGAACACAATCCCACCCAGACCCTATTCTCGTAAAATCTCATATTTACCCTGCTAATCCCCCTGATACTAAGGGGCAATTTAGCACGGCCAATCCACCTAACTCGCCCATCTTTGGATTGTGGGAGGGAACCAGAGCAACGGGGGGAAACCCAAGCAGACACGAGGAGAATGTGCAAATTCCACACAGACAGTGACCTGAGGCCAGAATTGAATCCGGGTCCCTGGGGCTGTGAGGTAGCAGTGCTAACTACTGTGCCACCGTGCTGTCCCGCACCCCTGCAGCCTGCCCACCCCCCACCCCAACCAGCTCTTTCTCTCTCCCTCCCTGTCCCTGTTTCTCTCTCTGACTCTCCCTCAGTCTCTGCATTTCTTTCTTTGTAACTCTCTGTCTCTCTCTCCCTCCCACTGTTTCTCTTCCTCTCTCTCCTCCCCTGCTCTATACGTCTCTCTCTTTCGCTCTCTGTGACAGATGTTCTGGACTCTGTCCTTTTCCTCTCTCTCTCTCTCTCCCCCACCCCCCCCCCAGGCCGATCAGTCCCGGTGCCGGTGCTGTTCACCGTTATACCGAAGCCCATGAGGCCAGTGTTAGGAGTTGGTCGGTGGTGGTGCAGGGTTTACGGGCCTGGGGATGAGGAGGGGGAGCCAGAGCCTAGCTTGGAGGGGTTATGCAGCAGTGCTGGGCTCTGGCAGAGAGGCAGGAAGGTCACAGGCAGCACAGCTATTTACAGAACCACAGCCCCATGCCGGTGGGATCAGACTGTGTCAAGAAATCTGACAGGAATTCCGACCCCTCCTCCTCCCAACGCTGTCCAGATGAGTTTCATTTCTATCAGCTCTTTCCCAGCCACAGGCTTCTGGAACCTTCCTTGACCCTGAGCGTGCCCAGGATTGGAGAGCGAGGGTGGGGGTGGGATGCTGGGGTCAGGGTCAGGCAGTGTCAGAGCTCTCTGAGTGTCTCCAGCACCAGCCAGTGTCTCCCCTCCCTCAGTCTCCAGCACCCACACAGCCAGCTACTGTACAGCTGTCCCAACATCCCCCTCACTCCCCCAAAGGACCGATCCCACTGGGAGTTCACAACAAACAAAACACGTTTCCTGATTCCAGCAGGAAGGGGGACAAAGGTCAGGATCAGGAAATCATTACAGCAAAATGTTCCACAGTCAGACAGAGAGACAGAGAGACAGAGAGAGAGAGACAGAGACAGAGGGAGAGAGAGACAGAGGGAGAGAGAGAGACAGGCAGAAAGAGAGAGAGAGACAGATAGGCAGAAAGAAACAGAGAAAAAGAGACAGACAGAGTCAGACAGAAAGAGACTAAGAGAGAGAGACGGATAGACAGGCAGAAAGAGACAGACAGAGGGAGGAAGAGAGACAGACAGGCAGCAAAAGACAGAGAAAGACAGACAGAGAGAGTGAGACAGATTGACAGAGTGAGAGTGCGTGACAGAGAGAGAGAGAGAGGGGGTATAAGAAGAGAGACAGATCGAGAAGCCCATGCAGCCCCTCGAGCCTGTTACACAGAAACAGGAACATAGAACCCTACAGTGCAGAAACAGGCCCTTCGGCCCATCGAGTCTGCACCGAACACAATCCCACCCAGACCCTATCCCCATATCCCTACACATTTACCTGCTAATCCCTCTAACCTACACATCCCAGGACACTAAGGGGCAATTTTTAGCATAGCCAATGAACCTAACCCGCACATCTTTGGACTGTGGGAGGAAACCGGAGCACCCGGAGAAAACCCATGCAGACACGAGGAGAATGTGCAAACTCCACACAGGCAGTGACCCGAGCCGGGAATCGAACCCAGGACCCTGGAGCTGTGAAGCAGCAGTGCTAACCACTGTGCTAGGTCCATTCAGCCTCTCGAGCCTGTCACACAGAACATAAGAACATAAGAAATAGAAGCAGGAGTAGGCCATCTAGCCCCTCGAGCCTGCCCCGCCATTCAATAAGATCATGGCTGATCTGTCGTGACTCAGCTCCACCTTCCCGCCCTCTCCCCATAACCCTTAATCCCCTCGTTTATCAAAAACCCATCAACCAGCATCTTAAAAATATTTAGCGAGGCAGCCTCCACCACTTCAACGGGCAGAGAATTCCAGAGATTCACCACCCCTTGAGTGAAGAAGTTCCTCCTCAACTCCATTCTAAACCGCCCCCCCTTTATCTTGAGGCTGTGTCCCCTATTCCTACTGTCCTTTCTGAGCGGGAAGAGTCTCTCCACCTCTATCCTATCCATCCCATTCAACATCTTATACATCTCAATAAGATCTCCCCTCATTCTTCTAAACTCTAACGAGTACAAGCCTAGTTTATTCAGCCTCTCCTCATAGCTCAACCCCCTCAACTCCGGTATCAGCCTAGTAAACCTCCTCTGCACTCCCTCCAAGGCCAAAATATCCTTGCGCAGGTGCAGCGCCCAAAACTGCACACAGTACTCCAGCTGCGGCCTCACCAATGCCCTATACAGCTGCAGCAAGACCTCCCTACTTTTATATTCAATCCCCCTCGCTATGAAGGCCAGCATCCCATTCGCCTTCCTGACCACCTGCTGCACCTGCAAGCTGGGTTTTTGCGACTCATGCACAAGGACCCCGAGGTCCCTCTGCACCGTCGCCTGCTGCAGTTTTTCGCCACGTTAGTCCTTCCTACCATTATTCCAACCAAAGTGGACCACCTCACATTTGCCAACAAACAGGAACAGAAGGCGGTCCATTCAGCCCCTCGAGCCTGTCAGACAGGAACAGGAGGAGGTTGATTCATTGAGATTGTGACGGGATTCTCAGGGGAGTGAGCTCCACACTTTGATAAGATAGTGTGCGATGAGCTGTTTAATCAGCCCAGTTGGATTTCGAGGTAATTCTTCACAGGGTTTCTTCATCCTCCCTGAGGACAGGACAGGGATCAGTTGCTGAGGGGGGGTTTTAGAGCAGATACAGACTATAGACCTGTCATTCCTCAGCACACCCCCCACCCCCGCCTCTCTGCTTCTGCCTACAGTCCCTCCCACCCTTGATCACCCACCCCTCCAGGAGGTGGCACAGTGGTTAGCACTGTTACCTCACAGCGCCAGGGACCCGGGTTCAATTCCCGGCTTGGGTCACTGTGTGGAGTTTGCATGTTCTCCCCGTGTCCACGTGGGTTTCCTCCGGGTGCTCCGGTTTCCTCCCACAGTCTACAGATGTGCGGGTTAGGTTGATTGGCCATGCTAAGTTGCCCCCTGTGAAGGTGACTAGCAGGCTAAATATGTGGGGTAATGTCCTGGCTGGAATTGTTGTCAGCACAGGCTCAATGGACTGAATGGCCTCCTTCTACACTGTAGGAATTTTGTTATCTCTTGCCCACCCGCATTTCCCGCTCCCTCCCTCCTCATCCCAGTCCATTCCCCAGAGATCACAGCAGGTAATGTGCATTCCCACTGGAGTTCCAGTGCCGGAAGGATGTGAGAGTCATTAACAGCCACTCCCAAGAGATTTGAATGTGAAATTAGCAACTTTTAAACATTCAATCTGTCTCTCCTTCTATCTCTTTCTCTCTGTCTCTAAGCCTCTTTCTATATCTCCCTCTGCCTCTCTCTCTGTCTCTCTCTCTCTGTCTCCATCTCTGTGTCTCCCTCTCACCACCTCTCTCTATATCTGTCTGTGTCTCTGTCTCTCTTTCTCTGTCCCTCTCTCTCTGTGTCTCTGTCTCGCTTCCTCTGTCTCCCTCTCTCTCTGTACACTGAAAGGTGTCTCTCAGTTCCCTCCCTCTCAGGGAGATATCTACATACTGATGGTGTCTCTTAGTCCCCTCTCTGTCAAGGAGATATCTGTACACTGACTGGTGTCTCTCAGTCCCCTCTCTCTCTGTCAGGGAGATATCTTACATTGACTAATGTCTCTCAGTTCTCTCTCTCTCTGTCTTAGGGAGATATTTGTGCACTGTCTGGTGTCTCTCAGTCCTCTCTCTCTCAGGGAGATGTCTATACATTGACTGGTGTCTCTCAATCCCCTCCCTCTTATGGAGATTTCTGTACACTGACTGTTGTCTCTCAGTCTGTTCCCTCTCAGAGAGATATCTGTATGTGAGAGAGAGAGAGAGTATATGTGAATCTGTGTGAGTGTGAGAAAGTATGTGTGCATGAGTTTTTTTAATTGAATTTATTATTGTCACGTATATTAACATATAGTGATAAGTATTGTTTCTTGCACGCTATACGGACAAAACATACCATTCATAGAAAAGGAAACGAGAGAGAGCAGAATGTAGTGTAAGCCATAACTAGGATGTAAAGAAAGGTCAACTTAATGCAAGGTCAGTTTACTCAAAAGTCTGACAGCAGCAGAGAAGAAGCTGTTCTTGAGTTGGTTGGTACGTGACCTCAGAGTGTTTGTGTGTGTGTGTGTGTGTGAATGTGAGTGTATATATGACAGTGTGTGTGTGCACAAGTGTTTAAGTGGATATGTGCAAGAGAGAGTGTGTGTCTATTAAGTTTAAATTTATTTATTACTGTCACAAGTAGGCTTACATTAGCACTGCAGCAAAGTCACTGAAAATCCCCTATTGTGAGACTGTGTTTATGTGTGTAAGTCTGTTTCTATTAGTGAGTGTTTGGGTTAGAGAGTGTGTGAGTGTGTGTGGGTGAATATGTGTGTGTGTGTGTGTGTGTGTGTTTGTGTGTGAGAGAGTGTCAGTGTGTATGTGGAAGAGAGTGTTGGTGTGAATATGTGTGAGAAAGAGTGTATGTGTACAGGATAGTGTGAGCGTAGCTAACATTGTTCTTTTGTTTAAGAAGAGCAGAAGGGACAATCTGGGAAGTTACAGGCCAGTGAGTCTGACATCAGTGGTGGGGAAATTATTGGAGAAGATTCTTAGGGATAGGATGTACTCACATCTGGAAGAGAATAGGCTTATTACTGATGGGGAGCAGGGTTTTGTGAAGGAGAGGTCGTGTCTCACAAACTTGATTGAATTCTTTGAAAAAGTGACAAGAAGAATTGACCAGGGCAGGGCAGTGGATGTTGTATATATGGACTTTAGTAAAGCCTTTGATAAGGTTCCTCAGGGCAGGCTGATACAGAAGGTGAAGTCATATGGGATCCGAGATGAGCTGATAGGATGGATACACAACTGGCTTGGGCATAGAAAGCAGAGATTAGCAGTGGAAGGGTACTTTTCTAACTGGATGTCCGTGACAAGTGGTGTTCCACAAGGTGTGTGGGGCCTCTGTTGTGTGTAATGTATATAAATGATTTGGAGGAAAATGTAGGTGGACTGATTAGTAAATTCGCAAATGTACAACAATTGGGGGTTTAGTGAATAGTGAGGAGGATTGTTTAGGGAAACAGCAGGATGTAAATCAGCTGGAGACCTGGAGGCCGAAAGATGGCAGATGGAATTTAACCCAGACAAATGTGAAGCAATTTGGAAAGTCTGCTGCAGAAGGAGCGTATAGAGTAAGAGCCCTTAGAAATATTAGCATACTGAGGGATCTAGGCATGCAGATCCACGATTCCCTGAAGGTAGCAACTGAAGTGGACAAGGTGTCAAGAAGGCATGTGGCATGCTGGCCTTCATCGGTCGGGGCCTTGAGTGAACTAGAAAATCATGTTGCAGCTGAAAAAGATTCTGGTTCGGCCGCATTTGGAATATTGTGTACAAGTCTGATCGCCACACTATCAGAAGCATGTTGATGCAGTGGAAAGGGTGCAGAAGAGATTTACCAGGATGTTGCCTGGTTTGGAGTCTATGAAAAAAGCTTGAACAAATTTGGATTGTTTTCACTGGAGCCTCGGAGGATGAGGGGGGCCCTGATAGAGGTTTACAAGATTATGACAGGCTTGGATAGAGTGGATACTCAGAGCCTTTTTCCCAGGGTTGTAGGGTCAGTTACTGAGGGCATAGGTTGAAAGTGAGGGGGTGGGGGGGGGGGGGGGGGAGTTTAAAAGACTGTAAAGGGCAAGTTTTTCACACAGATGGTGGTAAATTTCTGGAATGCACTGCCAGAGGCGCTGGTTGAAGCAGAATCTATAACAACATTCAAGAGGCACCCGGATAAATACATGAATCAGCAGGCAGGGAATAGAGGAATATGGACCATGTAGAGGCAAGAAAATATTAGATTCGAGTGGAAACTGTGAAGGCACAGACTTGGTGGGCTGAAGGGCCTGTTTCTGTGCTGTTCTGTTCTTTGTGTGTGTGAGTGTGTGAACCTGTGAGTGCATCTGAGAATGTGTGAGGGAGAGTCTATGTGTGTGTGTGTGTGCGCGCGCGAGAGAGTGTGTGTGTGTGCGACTGAGAGCGCGTGTGTGTGTGTGTGCGTGACTGAGAGCGTGTGTGTGTGTGAGAGAGTGTGTGTGTGTGTGTGAGAATGAGAGTGTGTATGTGTGTGTGAGAATGAGTGAGTGTGTGTGTGTGTGAGAGAGAGTGTGTGTGTGTGAGAATGAGAGTGTGTATGTGTATGTGAGAATGAGTGAGTGTGTGTGTGTGTGTGAGAGAGAGTGTGTGTCAGAGAGAATGAGAGTGTGTGTGTGTGTGTGTGAGAATGAGAGTGTGTGTGTGAGAGAGAGTGTGTGTCAGAGAGAATGAGAGTGTGTGTGTGTGTGAGAATGAGTGTGTGTGTGTGTGTGAGAGAGAGAGTGTGTGTCAGAGAGAATGAGAGTGTGTGTGTGTGAGAGAGAGTGTGTGTCAGAGAGAATGAGAGTGTGAGTGTGTGTGTGAGAATGAGTGTGTGTGTGTGAGAGAGAGTGTGTGTCAGAGAGAATGAGAGTGTGTGTGAGAATGAGTGTGTGTGTGTGTCTGAGAGAATGAGTATGTGTGTGTGTGTGTGTGTGTGAGAGAGAGTGTGTGTCAGAGAGAATGAGAGTGTGTGTGTGTGTGTGTGTGTGTGAGAATGAGAGTGTGTGTGTGTGAGAGAGAGTGTGTGTCTGAGAGAATGAGAGTGTGTGTGTGTGAGAGAGAGTGTGTGTGTGTGAGAGAGAGTGTGTGTCTGAGAGAATGAGAGTGTGTGTGTGTGAGAGAGAGTGTGTGTCAGAGAGAATGAGAGTGTGTGTGTGTGAGAATGAGTGTGTGTGTGTGAGAGAGAGTGTGTGTCAGAGAGAATGAGAGTGTGTGTGTGTGAGAATGAGTGTGTGTGTCTGAGAGAATGAGAGTGTGTGTGTGTGAGAATGAGTGTGTGTGTCTGAGAGAATGAGAGTGTGAGTGTGTCAGAGAGAATGAGTGTGTGTGTTTGTGTGTGTGTGAGTGTGAGACTCTGTGTGTGAGTGTGTGTGTGAGTATTGCTTGTTTGTGTGAATGCAGTTCCTGCAGTGACTGAGTAAATCAGTGGAAGGCAGGAAATTGTTACGTGCTTTGCCACGTCAGGGGAGGGACTGGTTTTCCCAGTGTAAAATCCATCAGGAAATGACAGAAAGAGAGAGAGCAAGAAAATGTGGGAAATTCTGAAAGAGAGGAGAAATTGGTTGCTGTTCTGGGTAAGTGAGTGTGTTAGTGAAGAAAGAGGGAGAGAGAGAAGGAGACAGAGTTTAACCTGGAACAGACGAAGAACAATCTGAGAGTTTGAGGTGGAGAAGAAGTTTATCCTGTTTGAGGCTGTGCTGAAGGGTGTGGAATAGGCTGGTCACTGCCTTCTCGACATGTTTACAGATCCCTGTGGAGTTGTAAGGGGAGAGAGAGGCAGGGATTAGGAAAAGTGGACATTGGGAGAGAGGGAGAGAAAGGGAAGGAGAGAGTGAAAGGAGGGGGAGTGAGAAAAGGAGGGGGGAGTGAGAAAAGGAGGGGGAGTGAGAAAAGGAGGGAGGGGGAGACAAAGTGAACGGGGGTGCCAGTGAGAGAGGTGTGAGGGAACGAAGGAGGGAGTGAGAGTGGGAGAGAGAGAGAGAGAGAGAGCAAGGAAGGGGAGAGGGAAGTACGGAGGGAGAGAGAGGGATGGAGGGGGAGGAGGAAAGTGGGTGAGGGATGTAGTGTGGGAAGGGGACTGAGTGGGGAGAGAGGGAGGGGGAGACGCAAGGAAGAGAGAGTGAAGGGGAATGAAGGAGGGTTGAGGAGGGGTTTGTGTGAGATACGGGTGGGGGGAAGAGAGTCTGGCATACAGGAGCTATTTTCCTTTTCCAGCTCCAACAATCCCCAGCCTGAATTGCTTTGTGCTTCAAGAAATGTACTTTGATAAAATAATCGCAGTGCGGGGAGGGTACGAGGGAACGTACGCTTCTGTTTCTAACCCCCTTCCTCCCGTGGCAGGTGAGGGCGATGTGATCGGGAACCACGCCCAACTCAGGAACGGTGGAGTGAGCGCCGAGAGGGAAAGAGAAAGAGAGAGGAGGACACAGCAAGATCCCAGCCTAGCTGGCAGGACTCTGGGACGCGAGAGGGAGCTTCTGCTGAAACGTGAGGTTCGGCGGAGGTGAGAGAGGGGGAAACCGTGTTCAGCGAGAGAGTGACTGTACATCGGAAGAAAGTGGGAAGACGAGAAGAAGAGAGAGAGAAAAAGAGATAGAGACAGAGGGAGAGAGAGAGAGAGACACGGACAAATCTGACGTGTTGTTCTACCGAGAGTGGCTAATTTGGGGCAGTGTTACCTCAGTTGACACTTGTTCACAGCAGGTGTGTGTGCGCGTGAGTGTTTACACGCGTGCGTGTGAGTGTGTAAACGCGGTGCGTGTGAGTGTGTAAACGCGTGCGTGTGAGTGTGTACACGTGTGCGTGTGTGTGTGTACACGCGTGCGTGTGTGTACACGCGTGCGTGTGAGTGTGTACACGCGTGCGTGTGAGTGTGTACACACGTGCGTGAGTGTGTAGACGCGTGTGTGAGTGTGTACACGCGTGCGTGTTTGAGTGTGTAAACGCGTGCGTGTGAGTGTGTAAACGTGTGAGTGTGTACACGCGTGCGTGTGTGTGTACACGCGTGCGTGTGTGTGTACACGCGTGTGTGTGTACACGCGTGCGTGTGAGTGTGTACACGCGTGCGTGTGAGTGTGTACACACGTGCGTGAGTGTGTAGACGCGTGCGTGAGTGTGTACACGCGTGCGTGAGTGTGTACACGCGTGCGAGTGTGTACACGTGTGCGTGTGAGTGTGTACACGCGTGTGAGCCTCTGCGGTAAAGTTTCATCAATCTGGGCCCCCAGAGACAGAGCGTCTCGTGTAAAGTTGAGTGACGGTGAAGGCCCGGTCCCGTGAGGTCGGCCTCACTCCCTCCTGCCTCACTTTTCCCAAATCAGCCCCCCACCCTGCTCACTGGTGCCCCTCAGGAAGAGGGGTTCTTGGGACTCGGCTCGTCCCCAGCCCCCCCTGGTCCTGGGGCAATGCCCATCCTGAAGCAGCTGGCGCAGAATGGCGCCCCCCAGGGTAAGAGGCGCCTGCGGGCAGAGCTGACCCGGGAGATGATCAGTGCGCCGCTGGGGGATTTCCGGCACACCATGCACGTGGGCAGGGGGGGCGAGGCCTTCGGGGACACCTCCTTCCTCAGCTGGACCGGAGGAGGAGGAGGGGAGGGGGAGGAGAGGGAAGAGGAGGAGGGGAGGGGGAAGGCAGGGGGAGGGGAGGAGGGGAGGGGGGAAGGCAGGGGGAGGGGAGGAGGAGAGGGGGAAGGCAGGGGGAGGGGAGGAGGGGAGGGGAAAGGCAGGGGGAGGGGAGGAGGGGAGGGGGAAGGCAGGGGGAGGGGAGGAGGGGAGGGGGAAGGCAGGGGGAGGGGAGGAGGGGAGGGGGAAGGCAGGGGGAGGGGAGGAGGGGAGGGGGAAGGCAGGGGGAGGGGAGGAGGGGGACAGACTGAGGGCTGCGCCAGAGCAGCAGCAGGAGGAGGAGGAAGGCGGGAGGCGTGGGGGGGCGGGGGGGCAGGTGCCCCGGGAGGTAGCCAGCTCACCCCCTGCCCCATCCAGCCAGCCGAGTCACTCCTCTCGCTGTTCCAGGTGGACCTGGGCCCCTCGATGCTGAGCGAGGTGCTGGGTGTGATGGAGAAGGGGCCCCCGGTCGGTGTCGAGCCCTGAGCCGGAGCCCCGGAGCGTGGGGACGAGCGGGCCGGGCGAGGGGAGAGGCACGGTCCCGGGAGAGGACAATGTGGAGGAGGAGGAGGGCGAGCGGGAAGAGGAGGAGGAGGAGGAGGCGGAAGAGGGCGGGGGATTCACTTTTGAGGATGAGGAGGAGCAGGAGGACGAGGAGATCCGGGTGTAACCCCATCCCCTGCCCCTTCCACACTTACACCACAGCACTACACAGACTCAAGCCTGTCCCTCCTCCACTAGCCGGACCCCCAGCCTCTCCCCCTCAAACCCCCTTCTCCACTCAATTCCCCCTCCCCCTTCCTTCCCTGAATACCCCTTCCCCACTCCCATTCTCGATCCCCTTCCTGTCCGGCATTCACACATACAAACTGGAATCGCGCCCCCCCCCCCCCTCCTGCAGTTTGAAGGAGGTCGGGGTGGTATCTCTCCCGAACTCTATTTATTTTCCTCCTCTTCCTGTGATGTACGGACTGCAGCATCCACAAAGGATCCAGTGAGACCACATTCCAGTGTAGGGAAAATCCTTCAATTCCCTGGAAATAACTGTGACACATCCCAACAACCCGGAGAGTGTAGAGGGAGCTTTACTCTGTATCTAACCCCGTGCTGTCCCTGTCCTGGGAGTGTTTGATGGGGGACAGTGTAGAGGGAGCTTTACTCTGTATCTAACCCCGTGCTGTACCTGTTCTGGGAGTATTTGATGGGGGACAGTGTAGAGGGAGCTTTACTCTGTATCTAACCCCGTGCTGTACCTGTTCTGGGGGTGTTTGATGGGGGACAGTGTACAGGAAACTTTACTCTGTCTATTTTTGAATGAATTGGTTCCTCACTGTATACTGATTGTTATTTTTGATATACTGACGGTTTTTGGAATGTATCTTTTATGTATCTGTGGCAATCATGTTTTTAATGTCTGTTCTATGTATCATGTACATTAAATTACTTTTTTAAAAAAAGATATAAATAAATTTCTCATCAATATTTTAAGCAGTGATTGTTGGATTGGATTAAGTCTCATTGAACCCAGTTTGAATAGGTTTCACATCAAAAGTGTGGCGCTCCCTCGGTACTAACCCTCTGACAGTGCGGCACTCCCTCAGTACTAACGCTCTGAAAATGCGGCACTCCCTCAGTACTGACCCTCTGACAGTACGGCACTCCCTCAGTACTGATTCTCTGACAGTGCGGCACTCCCTCAGCACTGACCCTCTGACAGTGTGGCACTCCCTCAACACTGACCCTCTGACAGTGCGGCACTCCCTCAGCACTGACCCTCTGACAGTGTGGCACTCCCTCAGCACTGACCCTCTGACAGTGCGGCACTCCTTCAGCACTGACCCTCTGACAGTGCGGCACTCCCTCAGCACTGACCCTCTGACAGTGCGGCACTCCCTCAGCGCTGACCCTCTGAGAGTGCGGCACTCCCTCAGTACTGACCCTCCGACAGTGCGGCACTCCCTCAGCACTGACCCTCCGACAGTGCGGCACTCCCTCAGCACTGACCCTCTGACAGTGCGGCACTCCCTCAGCACTGACCCTCTGACAGTGTGGCACTCCCTCAGCACTGACCCTCTGACAGTGCGGCACTCCCTCAGCACTGACCCTCTGACAGTGGAGCACTCCCTCAGTACTGACCCTCTGACAGTGCGGCACTCCCTCAGTACTGACCCTCTGACAGTGCGGCACTCCCTCAGTACTGACCCTCTGACAGTGTGGCACTCCCTCAGCACTGACCCTCTGACAGTGCGGCACTCGCTCAGTACTGACCCTCTGACAGTGCGGCACTCCCTCAGCACTGACCCTCTGACAGTGCGGCACTCCCTCAGCACTGACCCTCTGACAGTGCGGCACTCCCTCAGCACTGACCCTCTGACAGTGTGGCACTCCCTCAGCACTGACCCTCTGACAGTGCGGCACTCCCTCAGCACTGACCCTCTGACAGTGCGGCACTCCCTCAGCACTGACCCTCTGACAGTGCGGCACTCCCTCAGCACTGACCCTCTGACAGTGCGGCACTCTCTCAGCACTGACCCTCTGACAGTACGGCACTCCCTCAGCACTGACCCTCTGACAGTGCGGCACTCCCTCAGCACTGACCCTCTGACAGTGCGGCACTCCCTCAGCACTGACCCTCTGACAGTGCGGCACTCCCTCAGTACTGACCCTCTGACAGTGCGGCACCCCCTCAGCACTGACCCTCTGACAGTGCGGCACTCCCTCAGCACTGACCCTCTGACAGTGCGGCACTCCCTCAGCACTGACCCTCTGACAGTGCGGCACTCCCTCAGCACTGACCCTCTGACAGTGCGGCACTCCCTCAGCACTGACCCTCTGACAGTGCGGCACTCCCTCAGCACTGACCCTCTGACAGTGCGGCACTCCCTCAGCACTGACCCTCTGACAGTGCGGCACTCCCTCAGCACTGACCCTCTGACAGTGCGGCACTCCCTCAGCACTGACCCTCTGACAGTGCGGCACTCCCTCAGCACTGACCCTCTGACAGTGCGGCACTCCCTCAGCACTGACCCTCTGACAGTGCGGCACTCCCTCAGCACTGACCCTCTGACAGTGCGGCACTCCCTCAGCACTGACCCTCTGACAGTGCGGCACTCCCTCAGCACTGACCCTCTGACAGTGCGGCACTCCCTCAGCACTGACCCTCTGACAGTGCGGCACTCCCTCAGCACTGACCCTCTGACAGTGCGGCACTCCCTCAGCACTGACCCTCTGACAGTGCGGCACTCCCTCAGCACTGACCCTCTGACAGTGCGGCACCCCCTCAGCACTGACCCTCTGACAGTGCGGCACCCCCTCAGCACTGACCCTCTGACAGTGCGGCACTCCCTCAGCACTGACCCTCTGACAGTGCGGCACTCCCTCAGCACTGACCCTCTGACAGTGCGGCACTCCCTCAGCACTGACCCTCTGACAGTGCGGCACTCCCTCAGCACTGACCCTCTGACAGTGCGGCACTCCCTCAGCACTGACCCTCTGACAGTGCGGCACTCCCTCAGCACTGACCCTCTGACAGTGCGGCACTCCCTCAGCACTGACCCTCTGACAGTGCGGCACTCCCTCAGCACTGACCCTCTGACAGTGCGGCACTCCCTCAGCACTGACCCTCTGACAGTGCGGCACTCCCTCAGCACTGACCCTCTGACAGTGCGGCACTCCCTCAGCACTGACCCTCTGACAGTGCGGCACTCCCTCAGCACTGACCCTCTGACAGTGCGGCACTCCCTCAGTACTGACCCTCTGACAGTGCGGCACTCCCTCAGCACTGACCCTCTGACAGTGCGGCACTCCCTCAGCACTGACCCTCTGACAGTGCGGCACTCCCTCAGCACTGACCCTCTGACAGTGCGGCACTCCCTCAGCACTGACCCTCTGACAGTGCGGCACTCCCTCAGCACTGACCCTCTGACAGTGCGGCACTCCCTCAGTACTGACCCTCTGACAGTGCGGCACTCCCTCAGCACTGACCCTCTGACAGTGCGGCACTCCCTCAGCACTGACCCTCTGACAGTGCAGCACTCCCTCAGCACTGACCCTCTGACAGTGCGGCACTCCCTCAGCACTGACCCTCTGACAGTGCGGCACTCCCTCAGCACTGACCCTCTGACAGTGCGGCACTCCCTCAGCACTGACCCTCTGACAGTGCGGCACTCCCTCAGCACTGACCCTCTGACAGTGCGGCACTCCCTCAGCACTGACCCTCTGACAGTGCGGCACTCCCTCAGCACTGACCCTCTGACAGTGCGGCACTCCCTCAGCACTGACCCTCTGACAGTGCGGCACTCCCTCAGCACTGACCCTCTGACAGTGCGGCACTCCCTCAGCACTGACCCTCTGACAGTGCGGCACTCCCTCAGCACTGACCCTCTGACAGTGCGGCACTCCCTCAGTACTGACCCTCTGACAGTGCGGCACTCCCTCAGCACTGACCCTCTGACAGTGCGGCACTCCCTCAGCACTGACCCTCTGACAGTGCGGCACTCCCTCAGCACTGACCCTCTGACAGTGCGGCACTCCCTCAGCACTGACCCTCTGACAGTGCGGCACTCCCTCAGCACTGACCCTCTGACAGTGCGGCACTCCCTCAGTACTGACCCTCTGACAGTGCGGCACTCCCTCAGCACTGACCCTCTGACAGTGCGGCACTCCCTCAGCACTGACCCTCTGACAGTGCAGCACTCCCTCAGCACTGACCCTCTGACAGTGCGGCACTCCCTCACTGAAGCCCCTTCCCCTCACACGTCTACATAATTTACGGGATGTGGGTTTTGCCGTTTGGGCCTATCCCACAGAAGCTGGTGTGTGAGTCGCCATCCTGAACCCTCTGCGGTGATGTTCGGGAGGGAGTTCCAGGACTTTGACCCAGCGGCAGTGAAGGAACGGCCGATATATTTCCAAGTCAGAGCGGTGTGTGACTCGGTTGGGGGACCATCCAGGTGATATCTGCTGCTTTTGTCCTTTTAGGGTGGTGGTGGTTGTGGGTTTGGAAGGTGCTGCCCAAGGAATGTTGGTGACTTCCTGCAGAGCATCTTGTGGGTCAGATCTGTTTGGCCGGTGATCCACAGTGTTGGCTTGTTCTGGGGCTACCCTGGGACTCCGGAATCCGGCTCGCTCTCCCGGGACTCCGGAATCCGGCTCGCTCCCCTGGGACTCCGGAATCCGGTTCGCTACCCTGGGGCTCCGGAATCCGGCTCGCTCTCCCGGGACTCCGGAATACGGCTCGCTCCCCTGGGACTCCGGAATCCGGCTCGCTTCCCCTGGGGCTCCGGAATCTGGCTCGCTCTCCCGGGGCTCCGGAATCCGGTTCGCTACCCTGGGGCTCCGGAATCCGGCTCGCTCTCCCGGGACTCCGGAATCCGGCTCGCTCCCCTGGGGCTCCGGAATCCGGCTCGCTCTCCCGGGACTCCGGAATCCGGCTCGCTCTCCCGGGACTCCGGAATCCGGATCGCTCCCCTGGGACTCCGGAATCCGGCTCGCTCCCCTGGGACTCCGGAATCCGGCTCGCTCCCCTGGGACTCCGGAATCCGGTTCGCTACCCTGGGGCTCCGGAATCCGGCTCACTCTCCCGGGGCTCCGGAATCCGGTTCGCTACCCTGGGACTCCGGAATCCGGTTCGCTACCCTGGGGCTCCGGAATCCGGCTCGCTCTCCCGGGACTCCGGAATCCGGCTCGCTCTCCCGGGACTCCGGAATCCGGCTCGCTCCCCTGGGACTCTGGAATCCGGTTCGCTACCCTGGGGCTCCGGAATCCGGCTCGCTCTCCCGGGACTCCGGAATCCGGCTCGCTCCCCTGGGGCTCCGGAATCCGGCTCGCTCTCCCGGGGCTCCGGAATCCGGCTCGCTTCCCATGGGACTCCGGAATCCGGCTCGCTTCCC
This sequence comes from Prionace glauca, assembly GCA_037974335.1. Lineage (NCBI taxonomy): Eukaryota > Metazoa > Chordata > Chondrichthyes > Carcharhiniformes > Carcharhinidae > Prionace > Prionace glauca. The sequence continues at coordinate 142,139,969 of CM075725.1, read as the reverse complement.
CTGGGGCTCCGGAATCTGGCTCGCTCTCCCGGGGCTCCGGAATCCGGTTCACTACCCTGGGGCTCCGGAATCCAGCTCGCTCTCCCGGGACTCCGGTATCCGGCTCGCTCCCCTGGGACTCCGGAATCCGGCTCGCTTCCCTTGGGACTCCGGAATCCGGCTCGCTACCCTGGGGCTCCGGAATCCGGCTCGCTCTCCCGGGGCTCCGGAATCCGGCTCGCTCCCCTGGGGCTCCGGAATCCGGCTCGCTCCCCTGGGGCTCCGGAATCCGGCTCGCTTCCCTGGGGCTCCGGAATCCGGCTCGCTCTCCCGGGGCTCTGGAATCCGGTTCGCTACCCTGGGGCTCCGGAATCCGGTTCGCTACCCTGGGACTCCGGAATCCGGCTCGCTCCCCTGGGACTCCGGTATCCGGCTCGCTTCCCCTGGGACTCCGGAATCCGGCTCGCTTCCCCTGGGACTCCGGAATCCGGCTCGCTTCCCCTGGGACTCCGGAATCCGGCTCGCTCCCCTGGGACTCCGGAATCCGGCTCGCTTCCCCTGGGACTGAGACGTATAAGATGATGAATGGGACTCCCCTGGGACTCCGGAATCCGGCTCGCTACCCCGGGACTCCGGAATCCAGCTCGCTACCCTGGGGCTCCGGAATCCGGCTCGCTCCCCTGGGACTCCGGAATCCGGCTCGCTACCCTGGGGCTCCGGAATCCGGCTCGCTCCCCTGGGACTCCGGAATCCGGCTCGCTCTCCCGGGACTCCGGAATCCGGCTCGCTCTCCCGGGACTCCGGAATCCGGCTCGCTCTCCTGGGACTCCGGAATCCGGCTTGCTCCAATGGGACTCTGGAATCCGGCTCGCTACCCCGGGACTCCGGAATCCAGCTCGCTACCCTGGGACTCCGGAATCCGGCTCGCTTCCCCTGGGACTCCGGAATCCAGCTTGCTCTCCCAGGACTCCGGAATCCGGCTCGCTCTCCCGGGACTCCGGATTCCGGCTCGCTCTCCTGGGACTCCGGAATCCGGCTCGCTCTCCGGGACTCCGGAATCCGGCTTGCTACCCTGGGACTCCGGAATCTGGCTCGCTCCCCTGGGACCCCGGAATCCAGCTCGCTCCCCTGGGGCTCCGGAATCCGGCTCGCTCTCCCGGGACTCCGGAATCCGGCTCGCTCACCTGGGACTCCGGAATCCGGCTCGCTCCCCCTCGGGACCCCGGAATCTGGCTCCCTGTGACCGGGTAGGGTGGGAGCAGCGTGGAAACCATTTTGAAAAGGTTGTCAAGTTGTTGAACCAATCATAGGCTGGTTGATCAGAGAAAAGCAGCCTATCAGAGGCAAAGACAAAACCCTCTGAGATTGGACAAGACTGAAGGAGTTAGAAGGAGAGATTGAAGGTTCGATCCAAAAGGTATAACAGAGTTAGCGGTGTCTGAGTGAGACAGAGACAGAGGGAGAGGGAGTGAGAGAGAGTGAGGCAGAGGCAGAGGCAGAGGGAGAAGCGGAGGGAGAGGGAGACACAGACAGAGTGAGACAGTGTGTGGGGAGACAGAGAGTGAGACGGTGAGTGGGGAGAGAGAGTGAGACGGTGTGTGGGAAGAGGAGAGAGTGAGATGGTGTGTGGGGAGAGGAGAGAGTGAGACGGTGTGTGGGGAGAGGAGAGAGTGAGACGGTGTGTGGGGAGACAGAGAGTGAGACGGTGAGTGGGGAGAGGAGAGAGTGAGACGGTGTGTGGGGAGAGAGAGAGTGAGACGGTGTGTGGGGAGAGGAGAGAGTGAGACGGTGAGTGGGGAGAGGAGAGAGTGAGACGGTGAGTGGGGAGAGGAGAGAGTGGGATGGTTGTGGGGAGACAGAGAGTGAGACGGTGAATGGGGAGAGGAGAGAGTGAGACGGTGAGTGGGGAGAGGAGGGAGTGAGACCGTGTGTGGGGAGAGGAGGGAGTGAGACCGTGTGTGGGGAGACAGAGAGTGAGAGGGTGAATGGGGAGAGGAGAGAGTGAGACGGTGTGTGGGGAGAGGAGAGAGTGAGACGGTGTGTGGGGAGAGGAGAGAGTGAGACGGTGTGTGGGGAGAGGAGAGAGTGAGACGGTGTGTGGGGGAGAGAGAGAGTGAGACGGTGTGTGGGGAGAGGAGAGAGTGAGACGGTGTGTGGGGAGAGAGAGAGTGAGACGGTGAGTGGGGAGAGGAGAGAGTGAGACGGTGTGTGGGGAGAGGAGAGAGTGAGACGGTGTGTGGGGAGACAGAGAGTGAGACGGTGTGTGGGGAGAGGAGAGAGTGAGACGGTGTGTGGGGAGAGAGAGAGAGTGAGACGGTGTGTGGGGAGAGGAGAGAGTGAGACGGTGTGTGGGGAGAGGAGAGAGTGAGACGGTGTGTGGGGAGAGGAGAGAGTGAGACGGTGTGTGGGGAGAGGAGAGAGTGAGACGGTGTGTGGGGAGAGGAGAGAGTGAGACGGTGTGTGGGGAGAGGAGAGAGTGAGACGGTGTGTGGGGAGACAGAGAGTGAGACGGTGTGTGGGGAGACAGAGAGTGAGACGGTGTGTGGGGAGAGGAGAGAGTGAGACGGTGTGTGGGGAGACAGAGAGTGAGACAGTGTGTGGGGAGAGGAGAGAGTGAGACGGTGTGTGGGGAGAGGAGAGAGTGAGACGGTGTGTGGGGAGAGGAGAGAGTGAGACGGTGTGTGGGGAGAGGAGAGAGTGAGACGGTGTGTGGGGAGAGGAGAGAGTGAGACGGTGTGTGGGGAGAGGAGAGAGTGAGACGGTGAGTGGGGAGAGGAGAGAGTGAGACGGTGTGTGGGGAGACAGAGAGTGAGACGGTGTGTGGGGAGACAGAGAGTGAGACGGTGAGTGGGGAGACAGAGAGTGAGACGGTGAGTGGGGAGAGGAGAGAGTGAGACGGTGTGTGGGGAGAGGAGAGAGTGAGACGGGAGTGGGGAGAGGAGAGAGTGAGACGGTGTCTGGAGAGAGGAAAGAGTGAGACGGTGAGTGGGGAGAGGAGAGAGTGAGACGGTGTGTGGGGAGAGGAGAGAGTGAGACGGTGTGTGGGGAGAGGAGAGAGTGAGACGGTGTGTGGGGAGAGGAGAGAGTGAGACGGTGTGTGGGGAGAGGAGAGAGTGAGACGGTGTGTGGGGAGAGGAGAGAGTGAGACGGTGTGTGGGGAGAGGAGAGAGTGAGACGGTGTGTGGGGAGAGGAGAGAGTGAGACGGTGTGTGGGGAGACAGAGAGTGAGACGGTGTGTGGGGAGAGGAGAGAGTGAGACGGTGTGTGGGGAGAGGAGAGAGTGAGACGGTGTGTGGGGAGAGGAGAGAGTGAGATGGTGTGTGGGGAGAGGAGAGAGTGAGACGGCGGGTGGGGAGAGGAGATAGTGAGACGGTGTGTGGGGAGAGGAGAGAGTGAGACGGTGTGTGGGGAGAGGAGAGAGTGAGACGGTGTGTGGGGAGAGGAGAGAGTGAGACGGTGTGTGGGGAGTGGAGGGAGTGAGTGAGGAGAGTCAGTGTGTCTCACTCCCAGCTGCTGGGAGCCCCTCACAGCCTCATGTTCTCCCAGTGGCTGAGTGTGAGTGAGTGAGTGTACCAAGAGTGCGAGGGAACTCCCCAGCTTCACACTCCCTCCCACACTCCAATCCTCATCTTTGTTTCTCCTGTTTGTTATTCTGCGGCTTAGCCTGGTATTGATAAAAATAACAATGTTCTGCTAAACGTGTAAATTCTGCTTATTGGGTCTAGTTGAGTGAGAAAGGTGTTGAAAGGTGGACCCAGTTCTCCTGTGAGAATGCTTTTTGAACCTGTTGTGGATGGTACACACTGTTCCACGCGGCTGGAGGGAGTGAATGTTTGTGGGAAGCATTGTAACTAAACGGGGCTGCTTAGTACTGGATGGTGTTGAGTTTCCCGAGTGGTGATGGGAGCAGCACAAATCCAGGCCCGTGGAGAGTATTCCATCACACTCCTGAACCGTGCCCTTGTGGATAGTGGACAGGCTTTGGGGAATTAGGAGGTGAGTTACTCTCTGCAGGATTCCCAGTCTCTGACTGACTTTGTAATGCAGTAAGAAGTCTCATAACGCCAGGTTTTGTAACCACAGTATTTATATGGCTGGGTCCAGTTTAGATTCTGGTGCCTCTGTTACTTCCTTCCCCCGGCTCTCTGTTTCTGCCTCTGTTTCCCTCCCTCTGACTCTCTCTCTCTCTCTCTCATTCCCTCCCCCACTGTCTCTATCGATCTATCTCTCTCTCTCCTTTCACTCTCGCTCTCTCTCCCTCGATCACTGTGACATTCCCTTCCTCTGACGTCACTGCTTCTGAGCAGGAAGTGAATGTTTAAAAGTGAGAATCGCAGAGATTGGGCAGTGGGCAGAGTGAGAGAGGGACTTTGCAAAAGTCTTAGAAAGAGAGAGAGAGACATGAGATAGAATTAAAGAGAGGGCGAGAGAGAGACAGGGGAACAGAGAGACAGACAGAGAGAGAGAGGGGCTTCGCTAAAATCTTAGAGAGAGAGGGGAGGTGGGAGAGGTAGACGGAAAGAGGGAGAGATTGGGAGGGAGAGACAGAGACAGTGAGACAGAGACAGTCTTCAAGAGACAGTGAGTCTGCAACAGAGGGAGAGAGGGGCAGATGGAGAGAGGGAGGGAGTGAGAGACAGAGGGAGAGGCAGAGCGAGCGAGACAGAGGGAGAGGCAGAGCGAGCGAGACAGAGGGAGAGCACGAGACAGAGGGAGAGTGCAAGAGAGGGCCGATAAGAAACAGAGGAGAACACAAGACAGAGGGAGAGAGAACGGGACTGAGGGAGACCATGAGACAGAGGGAGAGTGAGCGAGTGACAGTGGGAGCGCGAGACAGAGGGAGAGTGAGCGAGTGACAGTGGGAGAGCGAGACAGAGGGAGAGTGAGAGACAGAGGGAGAGCGAGACAGAGGGAGAGTGAGAGACAGAGGGAGAGTGAGCGAGTGACAGTGGGAGAGCGAGACAGAGGGAGAGTGAGAGACAGAGGGAGAGTGAGCGAGTGACAGTGGGAGAGCGAGACAGAGGGAGAGCGAGACAGAGGGAGAGTGAGCGAGTGACAGTGGGAGAGTGAGAGACAGGGGGAGAGTGAGAGACAGGGGGAGAGTGAGAGACAGAGGGAGAGTGAGAGACAGAGGGAGAGTGAGAGACAGAGGGAGAGTGAGAGACAGAGGGAGAGTGAGAGACAGAGGGAGAGTGAGAGACAGGGGGAGAGTGAGAGACAGGGGGAGAGTGAGAGACAGAGGGAGAGTGAGAGACAGAGGGAGAGTGAGAGACAGAGAGAGAGTGAGAGACAGAGAGCGAGTGAGAGACAGAGGGAGAGTGAGAGACAGAGGGAGAGTGAGAAACAGAGGGAGAGTGAGCGAGTAACAGTGGGAGAGCGAGACAGAGGGAGAGTGAGAGACAGAGGGAGAGTGAGAGACAGGGGGAGAGTGAGAGACAGAGGGAGAGTGAGCGAGTGATAGTGGGAGAGCGAGACAGAGGGAGAGTGAGAGACAGAGAGGGAGATTTGGAGGGAGATGCATTAGAAGGAGGGGGTCTCTGTTGTTGAGGGAAGCACTGTGAGTCACTGTGGGTCTTGGCTCTCGGTCGCCATCCTGTTTTAGGGCTGAACAATATTTGCTCCATCCTGTCTAACACTTTGTGTTTTTCTGGGTATGTTTGTCTCTCTCTCCTAGGTGGGGAACGTTGATTTCAATATGGCTGACGGGGGGATGGAGGAGAGTGTACGACAGACAGTGTCCGAGACAAAGCTGTGCTCCTTCTACAGCCAGGGGCGATGTTGGTTTGGAGCGCAGTGCCGAAACCTTCACTCTGACCAGGACTCATCTCAGAGTGAAGAGAAACCGGTGGCCGGGACGGAGAGGGGAGACAAGAAACTGCCAATGGACACAGTGAGGGGAGACAAGAAACTGCCAATGGACACAGTGAGGGGGGAAGAGAAACCGCCAATGGACACAGTGGGGGGAGACGAGAAACCGTCAATGGACACAGTGGGGGGAGACCAGAAACCGCCAATGGACACAGTGAGGGGAGACGAGAAACCGCCAATGGACACAGTGAGGGGGGAAGAGAAACCGCCAATGGACACAGTGAGGGGAGACGAGAAACCGTCAATGGACACAGTGGGGGGAGACCAGAAACCGCCAATGGACACAGTGGGGGGAGACCAGAAACCGCCAATGGACACAGTGAGGGGAGACCAGAAACCGCCAATGGACACAGTGAGGGGAGATGAGAAACCGTCAATGGACACAGTGGGGGGAGACCAGAAACCGCCAATGGACACAGTGAGGGGAGACGAGAAACCGTCAATGGACACAGTGAGGGGAGACGAGAAACCGCCAATGGACACAGTGAGGGGAGACCAGAAACCGCCAATGGACACAGTGAGGGGAGATGAGAAACCGTCAATGGACACAGTGGGGGGAGACCAGAAACCGCCAATGGACACAGTGAGGGGAGACCAGAAACCGCCAATGGACACAGTGAGGGGAGATGAGAAACCGTCAATGGACACAGTGGGGGGAGACCAGAAACCGCCAATGGACACAGTGAGGGGAGACGAGAAACAGTCAGTGGACACAGTGAGGGGAGACGAGAAACCGCCAATGGACACAGTGAGGGGAGACGAGAAACCGCCAATGGACACAGTGAGGGGAGACGAGAAACCGTCAATGGACACAGTGGGGGGAGACCAGAAACCGCCAATGGACACAGTGAGGGGAGACGAGAAACCGCCAATGGACACAGTGAGGGGAGACCAGAAACCGCCAATGGACACAGTGAGGGGAGACGAGAAACTGCCATTGGACAGCGCAGCGGGTGCTGCGAAACAGCCAATCCTGACCCCGGGCACTAAGAAAGCTCGGATGAGGACAGCGGGCGAGGTGGTTTCCCGCTTGCGGTGGGACCCGGAGCTGGGGGGTGAGGAGTTCACGGTGGGCTACCTGGACCGCTTCCTGGGCCTGCTGGAACAGCCCTTCGAGGCCTTCAGCTGGGGGGACCTGAGCTCGGCAGCACCTGGGGAGTTGGCCATTCCCCAGCACCGCATCCAGTACTTCAAACACCGAGGCCGCGTGGTCTGGGACAAGGGCCGGCGCATTGACGACATCTTCGGCTCGACTGGCAGTGGCTGCACGATCCACCAGCTGCTGGGGCACGGCCAAGATGGCGGAGGATTGGGGGGCGGTCAAGATGGCGGAGGATTGGGGGGCGGTCAAGATGGCGGAAGATTGGGGGGCGGTCAAGATGGCGGAGGATTGGGGGGCGGTCAAGATGGTGGAGGATTGGGGGGTGGCCAAGATGGCGGAAGACTGGGGGGTGGCCAAGATGGCGGAGGATTGGGGGGTGGCCAAGATGGTGGAGGATTGGGGGGTGGCCAAGATGGCGGAAGACTGGGGGGTGGCCAAGATGGCGGAGGATTGGGGGGTGGCCAAGATGGCGGAGGATTGGGGGGTGGCCAAGATGGCGGAGGATTGGGGGGTGGCCAAGATGGCGGAGGATTGGGGGGTGGCCAAGATGGCGGAGGATTGGGGGGTGGCCAAGATGGGGGAAGCCAGAACGGGGAAGGGCTGGGACGCCACCAAGATGGTGAAGGGCTAGAGGGCGACCAAGATGTTGGAGGGCTGAGAGGTCACCAAGATGGCAGAGGGCGGCTGGGGGGCAGCCTGGATGGTGAGAAGCAAGAGAGCATTCAAGATGGCTGCCAACTTAGCACAGTCAAAGATGGCCAATTTGCTGATCTTGTGATTGGTGATAGTGTGAGTGACATCAGCGGTGACGCCTACGACGACAGCTCCTATGGCAACAGTGATGCCTGCAGCCATGCCAGCCTTGGCAGATCCCATGACAACGAGGCCTACAGCCCCGCCCGAAATCAGGGCCTCACCTTGGGCCCCGGCCCCCGGGCCAACCACTTTGTGGCGGTGCGGGTGTCCGGCGAGGCCTTTCGGGCGGCCGCCCAGGAGCTGCAGGAACGGCTGAGGGGGGCACTGCCTGATTTTGGGCCTTGCCTGGTGCCCATCTCCCGCCTCCACCTCACCTTGTGCCCCCTGCACCTGGAGAACCCGGCCCAGCTGGAGGGGGCACGCTCAGCCCTGAGGCAGTTGGCCTGGGAGGGCCGCCGCCTGCTGCCTCCCGCCCTCGTCCTGGAGTTCGGGGAGCTGAGGGACTTTGGGGGGAGGGTACTGTACACGTCCCCCCTGGGCCCCAGCCTGTTGGACCTGGGCCGCTTGGCCGCAGAATTGAGGAGGCGCTTCAGCGAGCTGGGACTGTGCGTGCTGGGGGGCTCTGGGACCCCCACAGGGCAGCCTCCCCTCCACGTCACCCTGGCCAAGCTGGACAGGAGTTACTGCCTGAAGCACCCAGGGGTGAGGCTGCTCCCCGAGACCTACCACCAGTGGCCCCAGCCCCAGTTTGGCTGCCAGCCCCTGGAGGAGCTGTGTTTGTGTGCCACACGTGGGCTGGGGGGCAGCGGGGGCTTCTACAGCACCCAGCTAGTGGTCAACCTGTACTGAGAATCGCTGACAGAGAATCAACATATACTGAGAATCGCTGACTGAGAATCAACCTGTACTGAGAATCCCTGACTGAGAATCCACCTTACTGAGAATCCCTGACGGAGAATCAACCTGTACTGAGAATCGCTGACTGAGAATCAACATATACTGAGAATCGCTGACTGAGAATCAACATATACTGAGAATCGCTGACTGAGAATCAACATATACTGAGAATCGCTGACTGAGAATCAACATATACTGAGAATCGCTGACTGAGAATCAACCTGTACTGAGAATCCCTGACTGAGAATCCACCTGTACTGAGAATCCCTGACTAAGAATCGACCTGTACTGAGAATCGCTGACTGAGAATCAACCTGTACTAAGAATCCCTGACTGAGAATCCACCTGTACTGAGAATCCTTGACTGAGAATCAACATGTACTGAGAATCAACATGTGCTGAGAATCCCTGACTGAGAATCAACATGTACTGAGAATTCCTGACTGAGAATCAACATGTACTGAGAATTCCTGACTGAGAATCAACCTATACTGAGAATCCCTGACCGAGAAATCAACTTATTGTGGGAATCTCTGACTGAGAATCAACCTGTCCTCAGAATCTGACTGAGAATTAACCTGCACTGAAAATTCCTGTCTCAGAATCGACCTGTAATGAGAATCCCTGACTGAGAATCAACCTGTTCCGAGAATCCCTGACTGAGAATCCACCTGTACTGAAAATCCCTGACTGAGAATCAACATATACTGAGAATCGCTGACTGAGAATCAACCTGTACTGAGAATCCCTGACTGAGAATCAACCTGTACTGAGAATCCCTGACTGAGAATCAACCTGTACTGAGAATTCCTGACTGAGAATCCCTGACCGAGAATCAAACTGTACTAAGAATCCCTGACAGAATCAACATGTACTGAGAATCCCTGACTGAGAATCAACCTGTACTGAGAATCCCTGACTGAGAATCAAACTATACTGAGAATCCCTGACCGAGAATCAAACTGTACTAAGAATCCCTGACAGAATCAACATGTACTGAGAATCCCTGACTGAGAATCAACATGTACTGAGAATCAACATGTGCTGAGAATCCCTGACTGAGAATCAACATGTACTGAGAATTCCTGACTGAGAATCAACATGTACTGAGAATCCCTGACTGAGAATCAACCTATACTGAGAATCCCTGACCGAGAAATCAACTTATTGTGGGAATCTGACTGAGAATCAACCTGTACTCAGAATCTGACTGAGAATTAACCAGCACTGAGAATTCCTGTCTCAGAATCACCTGTAATGAGAATCCCTGACTGAGAATCAACCTGTTCCGAGAATCCTAACTGAGAATCCACCTGTACTGAGAATCCCTGACTGAGAATCACCCAGTGCTGGGAATCCTTGAGGGTCACTCCATCCCCATCCTGACTCCCTCATCACCCCATCTCTCCACCCACTCACTCCCACATACCCATTTCTTCCACCTCCGCCCATCCATCCATCATTCCCCAGCCTCTGCCCCAGACTCACCCCCTTTTACACCAGTCTCTTCATTGTTAACTTTGCAACTGTTTCAGACAATTTAATAAATGATGTTTACCTCTGATCTCCTGTGAGATTTTCTTCTTGTCCGATATTCAATCACCAGCAGACACCTGCTTCAGGCCATTCGGCCTCTCCAGCCTGTCTCACAGGAACAGGAGGAGGCCATTTGGCCCCTCGAGCCTGTCTCACAGGAACAGGAGGAGGCCATTCAGCCCCTTGAGCCTGTTACACTTGAACAGGAGGAGGTCCATTCAGCCCCTCGAGCCTGTTACACAGGAACAGGAGGAGGCCATTCAGCCCCTCGAGCCTGTTACACAGGAACAGGAGGAGGTCCATTCAGCCCCTCGAGTCTGTTACACAGGAACAGGAGGAGGCCATTCAACCCCTCGAGCCTGTTACACAGGAACAGGAGGAGGCCATTCAGCCCCTCGAGCCTGTTACACAGGACAGGAGGAGGTCCATTCAGGCCCCTCGAGTCTGTTACACAGGAACAGGAGGAGGCCATTCAGCCCCTCGAGCCTGTTACACAGGAACAGGAGGAGGTCCATTCAGCCCTCGAGCTGTTACACAGGAACAGGAGGAGGCCATTCAGCCCCTCGAGTCTGTTACACAGGAACAGGAGGAGGTCCATTCAGCCCCTCGAGTCTGTCACACAGGAACAGGAGGAGGTCCATTCAGCCCCTCGAGCCTGTTACACAGGAACAGGAGGAGGCCATTCAGCCCCTCGAGCCTGTTACACAGGAAGAGGAGGAGGTCCATTCAGCCCTTGAGCCTATTACACAGGAACAGGAGGAGGTCCATTCAGCCCCTCGAGTCTGTTACACAGGAACAGGAGGAGGTCCATTCAGCCCCTCGAGTCTGTTACACAGGAACAGGAGGAGGCCATTCAGCCCCTCGAGCCTGTTACACAGGAACAGGAGGAGGTCCATTCAGCCCCTCGAGTCTGTTACACAGGAACAGGAGGAGGCCATTCAGCCCCTCGAGCCTGTTACACAGGAACAGGAGGAGGTCCATTCAGCCCCTCGAGCCTGTTACACAGGAACAGGAGGAGGCCATTCAGCCCCTCGAGTCTGTTACACAGGAACAGGAGGAGGTCCATTCAGCCCCTCGAGTCTGTCACACAGGAACAGGAGGAGGTCCATTCAGCCCCTCGAGCCTGTTACACAGGAACAGGAGGAGGCCATTCAGCCCCTCGAGCCTGTTACACAGGAAGAGGAGGAGGTCCATTCAGCCCCTTGAGCCTATTACACAGGAACAGGAGAGGTCCATTCAGCCCCTCGAGTCTGTTACACAGGAACAGGAGGAGGTCCATTCAGCCCCTCGAGTCTGTTACACAGGAAGAGGAGGAGGTCCATTCAGCCCCTCGAGTCTGTTACACAGGAAGCGGAGGAGGTCCATTCAGCCCTCGAGTCTGTTACACAGGAACAGGAGGAGGTCCATTCAGCCCCTCGAGTCTGTTACACAGGAACAGGAGGAGGTCCATTCAGCCCCTCGAGCCTGTTACACAGGAACAGGAGCAGGTCCATTCAGCCCTCGAGTCTGTTACACAGGAACAGGAGGAGGCCATTCAGCCCCTCGAGCCTGTTACACAGGAACAGGAGGAGGTCCATTCAGCCCCTCGAGTCTGTTACACAGGAACAGGAGGAGGTCCATTCAGCCCCTCGAGCCTGTTACACAGGAACAGGAGGAGGTCCATTCAGCCCCTCGAGTCTGTTACACAGGAACAGGAGGAGGTCCATTCAGCCCCTCGAGTCTGTTACACAGGAAGAGGAGGAGGTCCATTCAGCCCCTCGAGTCTGTTACACAGGAACAGGAGGAGGCCATTCAGCCCTCGAGTCTGTTACACAGGAACAGGAGGGATCCATTCAGCCCTCGAGTCTGTTACACAGGAAGAGGAGGAGGTCCATTCAGCCCCTCGAGTCTGTTACACAGGAACAGGAGGAGGCCATTGGGCCCCTCGAGTCTGTTACACAGGAACAGGAGGAGATCCATTCAGCCCCTCGAGTCTGTTACATAGGAACAGGAGGAGATCCATTCAGCCCCTCGAGTCTGTTACACAGGAACAGGAGGAGATCCATTCAGCCCCTCGAGTCTGTTACACAGGAACAGGAGGAGGTCCATTCAGCCCCTCGAGCCTGTTACACAGGAACAGAAGGAGGCCATTCAGCCCCTCGAGCCTGTTACACAGGAACAGGAGGAGGTCCATTCAGCCCCTTGAGTCTGTTACACAGGAACAGGAGGAGGTCCATTCAGCCCCTCGAGTCTGTTACACAGAAGAGGAGGAGGTCCATTCAGCCCCTCGAGTCTGTTACACAGGAACAGGAGGAGGTCCATTCAGCCCCTCGAGTCTGTTACACAGGAACGGAGGAGATCCATTCAGCCCTCGAGTCTGTTACACAGGAAGAGGAGGAGGTCCATTCAGCCCCTCGAGTCTGTTACACAGGAACAGGAGGAGGCCATTGGGCCCCTCGAGTCTGTTACACAGGAACAGGAGGAGATCCATTCAGCCCCTCGAGTCTGTTACACAGGAACAGGAGGAGATCCATTCAGCCCCTCGAGTCTGTTACACAGGAACAGGAGGAGGTCCATTCAGCCCCTCGAGTCTGTTACACAGGAAGAGGAGGAGGTCCATTCAGCCCCTTGAGCCTATTACACAGGAACAGGAGGAGGTCCATTCAGCCCCTCGAGTCTGTTACACAGGAACAGGAGGAGGTCCATTCAGCCCCTCGAGTCTGTTACACAGAAGAGGAGGAGGTCCATTCAGCCCCTCGAGTCTGTTACACAGGAACAGGAGGAGGTCCATTCAGCCCTCGAGTCTGTTACACAGGAACAGGAGGAGGTCCATTCAGCCCCTCGAGTCTGTTACACAGGAAGCGGAGGAGGTCCATTCAGCCCCTCGAGTCTGTTACACAGGAACAGGAGGAGGTCCATTCAGCCCCTCGAGTCTGTTACACAGGAACAGGAGGAGGTCCATTCAGCCCCTCGAGCCTGTTACACAGGAACAGGAGCAGGTCCATTCAGCCCCTCGAGTCTGTTACACAGGAACAGGAGGAGGCCATTCAGCCCCTCGAGCCTGTTACACAGGAACAGGAGGAGGTCCATTCAGCCCCTCGAGTCTGTTACACAGGAACAGGAGGAGGTCCATTCAGCCCTCGAGCCTGTTACACAGGAACAGAAGGAGGCCATTCAGCCCTCGAGCCTGTTACACAGGAACAGGAGGAGGTCCATTCAGCCCCTCGAGTCTGTTACACAGGAACAGGAGGAGGTCCATTCAGCCCCTCGAGTCTGTTACACAGGAAGAGGAGGAGGTCCATTCAGCCCCTCGAGTCTGTTACACAGGAACAGGAGGAGGCCATTCAGCCCCTCGAGTCTGTTACACAGGAACAGGAGGAGATCCATTCAGCCCTCGAGTCTGTTACACAGGAAGAGGAGGAGGGTCCATTCAGCCCCTCGAGTCTGTTACACAGAACAGGAGGAGGCCATTGGGCCCCTCGAGTCTGTTTACACAGGAACAGGAGGAGATCCATTCAGCCCTCGAGTCTGTTACACAGGAACAGGAGGAGATCCATTCAGCCCCTCGAGTCTGTTACACAGGAACAGGAGGAGATCCATTCAGCCCCTCGAGTCTGTTACACAGGAACAGGAGGAGGTCCATTCAGCCCTCGAGCCTGTTACACAGGAACAGAAGGAGGCCATTCAGCCCCTCGAGCCTGTTACACAGGAACAGGAGGAGGTCCATTCAGCCCCTCGAGTCTGTTACACAGGAACAGGAGGAGGTCCATTCAGCCCTCGAGTCTGTTACACAGGAAGAGGAGGAGGTCCATTCAGCCCCTCGAGTCTGTTACACAGGAACAGGAGGAGGTCCATTCAGCCCCTCGAGTCTGTTACACAGGAACAGGAGGAGGCCATTCAGCCCCTCGAGTCTGTTACACAGGAACAGGAGGAGATCCATTCAGCCCCTCGAGTCTGTTACACAGGAAGAGGAGGAGGTCCATTCAGCCCTCGAGTCTGTTACACAGGAACAGGAGGAGGCCATTGGGCCCCTCGAGTCTGTTACACAGGAACAGGAGGAGATCCATTCAGCCCCTCGAGTCTGTTACACAGGAACAGGAGGAGATCCAATCAGCCCCTCGAGTCTGTTACACAGGAACAGGAGGAGATCCATTCAGCCCCTCGAGTCTGTTACACAGGAACAGGAGGAGATCCATTCAGCCCCTCGAGTCTGTTACACAGGAACAGGAGGAGGTCCATTCAGCCCCTCGAGCCTGTTACACAGGAACAGAAGGAGGCCATTCAGCCCCTCGAGCCTGTTACACAGGAACAGGAGGAGGTCCATTCAGCCCCTCGAGTCTGTTACACAGGAACAGGAGGAGGTGCCATTCAGCCCTCGAGTCTGTTACACAGGAAGAGGAGGAGGTCCATTCAGCCCCTCGAGTCTGTTACACAGGAACAGGAGGAGGTCCATTCAGCCCCTCGAGTCTGTACACAGGAACAGGAGGAGGCCATTCAGCTCCTCGAGTCTGTTACACAGGAACAGGAGGAGATCCATTCAGCCCCTCGAGTCTGTTACACAGGAAGAGGAGGAGGTCCATTCAGCCCCTCGAGTCTGTTACACAGGAACAGGAGGAGGCCATTGGGCCCCTCGAGTCTGTTACACAGGAACAGGAGGAGATCCATTCAGCCCCTCGAGTCTGTTACACAGGAACAGGAGGAGGTCCATTCAGCCCCTCGAGCCTGTTACACAGAAACAGGAGGAGGTCCATTCAGCCCCTCGTGTCTGTTACACAGGAACAGGAGGAGGCCATTCAGCCCCTTGAGCCTGTTACACAGGAACAGGAGGAGGTCCATTCAGCCCCTCGAGTCTGTTACACAGGAAGAGGAGGAGGTCCATTCAGCCCCTCGAGCCTGTTACACAGGAACAGGAGGAGGTCCATTCAGCCCCTCGAGTCTGTTACACAGGAACAGGAGGAGGTCCATTCAGCCCCTCGAGTCTGTTACACAGGAACAGGAGGAGGTCCATTCAGCCCCTCGAGTCTGTTACACAGGAACAGGAGGAGGTCCATTCAGCCCCTCGAGCCTGTTACACAGGAACAGGAGGAGGCCATTCAGCCCCTCGAGTCTGTTACACAGTGAACAGGAGGAGGTCCATTCAGCCCCTCGAGTCTGTTACACAGGAACAGGAGGAGGTCCATTCAGCCCTCGAGTCTGTTACACAGGAACAGGAGGAGGTCCATTCGGGCCCCTCGAGCCTGTTACACAGGAACAGGAGGAGGTCCATTCAGCCCCTGGAGCCTGTTACACAGGAACAGGAGGAGGCCATTCAGCCCCTCGAGTCTGTTACACAGGAACAGGAGGAGGTCCATTCAGCCCTGGAGCACCTTGTCTGGGGTGTCCAGTGGGAGGGAGCTCTGGACCCATTGGTTGGTATTTGTTGGTGAGGAAGGGGTTAACGGGTTGACGTCACCCTCCCCGCCCTCCTCCCATTGGCTGCGCCCCGGTCACGTGGGCCCGTCCCGGAAGCTGTCTGACTGATCCAAACTTTCCGAAGGGGGGATTTTAACCCCGGAGCCCCGGGACCCCTCCAGCTCTGCCCGTGTCAGGGGGGCCGCCTCCCCCCGCCCAGCCCGGCCGGGTGAGTGAGAATCTAACAACTCCTCAGAGACCAGCGCGGAAACCTGCTCATCTGTTAGTGTTGAGTCATCCTGAGGGAGGGAGGGAGATGATGAGGAGGGAGGGAGGGAGATGATGAGGAGGGAGGAGGGAGATGATGAGGAGGGAGGGAGATGATGAGGAGGGAGGGGGAGGGAGATGATGAGGAGGGAGGGGAGGGAGGGAGATGATGAGGAGGGGGGGGAGGGAGGGAGATGATGAGGAGGGGGGGGAGGGAGGGAGATGATGAGAGGGGGGGAGGGAGGGAGATGATGAGGAGGGGGGGAGGGAGGGATGATGAGGAGGGGGGGGGAGGGAGATGATGAGGAGGAGGGGGGGGGGAGGGAGATGATGAGGAGGAGGGGGAGGGAGGGAAATGATGAGGGGGGGAGGGAGGGAAATGATGAGGAGGGGGGAGGGAGGGAAATGATGAGGAGGGGGGGGAGGGAGGAAATGATGAGGAGGGGGGGGAGGGAGGGAGATGATGAGGAGGAGGGGGGGGGAGGGAGATGATGAGGAGGGGGGGGAGGGAGGGAGATGATGAGGAGGGGAGGGAGGGAGATGAGGAGGAGGGGGGGGGGAGGGAGATGATGAGGAGGGGGGGGAGGGAGGGAGATGATGAGGAGGGGAGGGAGGGAGATGATGAGGAGGGGGGGAGGGAGGGAGATGATGAGGAGGGGGGGAGGGAGGGAGATGATGAGGAGGGGGGGAGGGAGGGAGATGATGGGGAGGGAGGGAGATGATGATGATGATGAGGGGGGGAGGGAGGGAGATGATGATGAGGGGGGGGAGGGAGGGAGATGATGAGGAGGGGGGGGGAGGGAGGGGAGATGATGAGGAGGGGGGGGAGGGAGGGAGATGATGAGGAGGGGGGGGAGGGAGGGAGATGATGAGGAGGGGGGGGAGGGAGGGAGATGATGAGGAGGGGGGGAGGGAGGGAGATGATGAGGAGGGGGGGAGGGAGGGAGATGATGAGGAGGGGGGGGAGGGAGGGAGATGATGAGGAGGGGGGGAGGGAGGGAGATGATGAGGAGGGGGGGGGGAGGGAGGGAGATGATGAGGGGGGGGAGGGAGGGAGATGATGAGGAGGGAGGGAGATGATGAGGTGGGAGGGAGATGATGAGGAGGGAGGGAGATGATGAGGAGGGAGGGAGATGATGAGGAGGAGGGGGGGGAGGGAGGGAGATGATGAGGGGAGGGGGGGGAGGAGGAGATGATGAGGGGGGGGAGGGAGATGATGAGGAGGGAGGAGGGGGGGGGAGGGAGGGAGATGATGAGGAGGGGGGGGAGGGAGGGAGATGATGAGGAGGGGGGGAGGGAGGGAGATGATGAGGAGGGGGGGGGAGGGAGGGAGATGATGAGGAGGGGGGGAGGGAGGGAGATGATGAGAGGGGGGGAGGGAGGGAGATGACACAGTGAGCACGTGA